>JADBJO010027138.1:0-12500 GCA_016801955.1 Conus betulinus
CATTCACCTCTCTCTGGGAATGGGATGTCACACATTCGTTTCTCTCCTAACAGGACTGAGAACAAGAAATACAATTTCTATGCTACTTATAATCAAACATGAAAAAATCCAATTACACAACATAAACAAATCAACACATAGAAGATCAATACTTCCTAATCCCGGGTTATAATAAAATGACTTCTTACCTGGCTAGGTTTTCACACACACAACCAGGCTTCCACACCACACCACAGTTCTTGAAAAAGTCTCTTAACGTCTTCTTCAGCACTGCTTGATGGTGACGCCCTTGGTTGACTGGCTCCAGTTTTCAGGATTGGGTCTTCGTGGTCTTCTCTGGGATCTTGACGTAGAATTCTTCTTCTTTTCGTCTCCTTCACCCACCTCTGGGTTCAAATTCGGTTTGTCTCTCTTTACCCACCTCTGGGCTTCAACTTAGGTTTTCTTCTCTTCCAATTTGTCTTTAACCCTAAGACTCTGCTGTCTCTTCTATCTCCCAGACCACGTTTCTCTCGACCCGGTGTCCTGCTTACTCTCTTCTCTGCCTTCTCTCTCTCTCGTGGTGTTATTCTCCTCCTTACACGTTGTCTTCCCTCAGTTTATATAGGGATGGAAACAAAGGATTCCCCTTCGGGCCATGCCTTTTGTCCATGCTGCTTCTGAAACCCCCTGTTCACAAGTACCCTGAATTCTCCACTAATTGATTAGCAAACAAACACTTGGCATCAAATGGACATCGAAAATTCCCGCCGACTTCGGGGGCCACTTAACACAGTAATTATCTAAAGAGGAGCTACGACGACAAAAACGTCCACGCGCATTCAACCAGCCTGACAATAGAACCAATACAGTGCCCCACAGCAATACCATCTGAACGAGCCCAAGACTCCTGCTCTTCAGTTACTGTTTACAAAGCGACCTCAGCTGACTGAGTATGTAGCGCCCACTTGATGCACCGAGGTCCTAGTGGTTACGTCCCTCCCCCCCTTTCAATATCGGGAAGGTTCGAACCCCTACTACCTTAGGTGCCATCTGTCACCTGACCACTTCGTCCTCCTTGACACAGTTCGACCGTGTGCGGTGGGTAAGGCACACTGGTTAATGGGTCTATTACCTATTTGTATACTACGTACAACTAAGCGTTTAATGCCTTTTGTGAGAAGTTTCACGCCCTTGACATTGGCCATACGACAGAATTGAACGAACTAGCCCTGAGGTGACATAGACGAGATTAGACCCCCAGTTGATCAGAGGTATAGCAGAAAGAATATATAATAATTCTATTTTTCTTAGCCTTTTTCTACGAGGTTATTGATATGTTTATTCCAAAAAAGAAAAGTTATAGTGAAAGATTACACCAAGAAACTTAACTTGTTTGCTTGGGTATATTAAATTATTATCAACCTTTATACAGACAGCTTCTCTGCCTTCAAACGCAATTGTTTTTTCTTTAAAGACAACAAAAACCGTTTTTCGCATGCAGATAAACCCGAACCATTTGATTTCATGTAATGAAAAATATTGTCAACTATTTCCTGATACTGTTCAATGATTTTCTTTCTTTTGGTTTGTTTGGAAAAATTGCAGTTTACATTTCCCTACAGAGCAATACATCTGCATACAGAGCTAATGTGGCACCTTTTGTATTAACTGTTTGATATCGTAAAGCATTAGCGAAAAAGTGTTGGAGCAATTACACGTCCTTGGGGAACACCCATGTTAATAGTCATGAAAGTTGATAAAGCTCCATGTACATTGACTTGGATAGTACTGCCTGATGAGAAAGCTTTTAGAAATTGGAAAAAAACGACCTCGTATTCCTACTTCATGTGCTTTGTACAATTATTTCAAATGCCGTACTGAATCGTAGGCTCTATGAACATCAAAGAAAAAAGCAAAGGTCAAATGACTCTTGGCAAGAGCTTTTTTCACATTTGAGGATAAGTGGACAGTGTGGTCTGTGACTCCTCTACTTTTCCTAAAACCAGCCTGGAATAAAGGCAAGACTCCTTTTTTTTTCAAGGAATGTTCTGTTCTGTTTTTCATGATTCTTTCAAAAAGTTTTCCAATGTGAGGTGTTAAAAAATAGGTCGGAAACTAGAGGCAAGAGTTTTAGATTTTCCTTGTTTAAAGATTGGGATGACAGTAGCTTTTTCCAATCTGTAGGGAGCATTCCAACATTCCAACATATCTGAAAGAACTCCAACAACTTTGATAACAGACTCTCAGGAAAATGCTTAATTATGTTATAGGAAATATGATCTGAACCAGTGGCCATCTTACCTGGCTTTATACGTTTAAGTGCAAAACAGAGTTCGTGCATTGTTAAATTTGAATTTATATAAAAAGTGTTACTTTCTATGTTAAGCTGCTCGAAGTTTTGGTATTGATCCTTAAACTCCTTTCTACGAATTTGTTCAGATTGAGATAAATACCCAGTCTGACTCATTGAAGCGAAAGTTTCAGCTAATAATTCAGCCTTTTCTTTGTTAGTTCTATAAATGTTATCGTTTACATGCAGAGCAGGTCGAGGGGGATGGAATGTACCCTTGATTTTTTAAGATTTCGTTCCATAATTTAGAAACGGCATGTGGATGTTTAGAACATGTCATGATCAGATTGCCATAATACTGGTTTTTGGCAAGAGCTGCTGCTTTGTTACTGTAGTTATTAGCAATTTTCCTCTTTTTTATTACTTGGGGTGGTTGTGATGACGACTATTCATCCTGTTTTGAAATGCTTCAGTTTTCATTTTTTTACAGCTATCTCACATGAAGAGTTCCACCAAGGGTTTGTGGCTCTCTTTGGATGGTCTTTAAACTTAATCTTTGGAATGGCACAATCTGCTGCTCACAGTATGAGATTTCTTAATTCTACACTTAGATTTAGATTTCTCTTCGACCACGAAGCAATAATTCTTTTAAATTCTGTACGTTTATTGTTGTAGCGCTCTTCCTTCCTCTGTTATTGAAAAAAATATATTGGACGAAATAATACAGAACATTAAAAGAATTATTGCCTCGTGGTCGAAGAGAAATCTAAATCTAAGTCTTTTAGTTAGACTCTGCATCATGAGAAATATTTCTTGTCACAGTGTATGTTTGGCATGCAGTCTCGCATTGTGTTGAAAACAATACGTGATAAAAATGGATACAATTTTCCGTAGATTCTTAAAAAAAGAAAAAGAAAGAACACGCCGCTCATTCCGACACCCTGTCCACAGCCACAGCTACAGCCCGGTCAGCCCCGCCGCAGCCTCGGACCGACAATCCACAGGGAGCAATCAATGTCAAGTCGTCAAGAGGCAACCCCACGAGAGAGACACTGCACTGCTGCCGAGTCACTTCGGTGGTGTTCAGTGGCGCCTGTTCTGATCTAACATACGCAGGACACCACCTACTAAGCCCCCTACTGACGACAATAATTGCTTAGTCGCGGAGCCGGCGTGAGTGAGCTCTCCCTCCGGAGGGCGCCACCACGTCCGTCCAACGACAGCCCCCATGGACTCGCCGATACCGTTGACCCCGACGGAACCAAACCAAGGCCAGACGTGGAGAGGACATCGAAACTGAGGTCACCATGAGAGCAGGGCATGAAGGGCCACAGAATTTGAGACATTTTTTTTTTTTTTTTTTTTTTAATGCTGATCGATGAGAATGAGGATGATTAAGATGATGCTACGGATTTCCATTTCGGTCTGAGACTACATGACAGGGCTGTACTCTCTACGCTTCCTTTCATAATATATCCCGGCGTCAACCAGGCCCGAGAGATACAGGCACCTGCAGTGTTGGTCAGAAATTTGAGCAACACGCCGGTTGGGGCAGAAAAAACCCACATGACTCTGATGGGATTCGAACCCACGACCTCCTAGCCGGGAGTCCGCGACGCAAACCACTTTGCCACGGCGACATTAGTTTTAATGTGCATTCTGTCACGTGATTTAAAAAAAAGGAGCTATACGTCATTTTTTTTTTTTCGTCAGAAACTCTGAAATACTGCTAGCATCAAATAAAGCTATGAATCTTTATTCTTTAAAGATTTGATTGCTGGAAATATTTCTGTTTTAGACGGTATGTTTATCAATGGAGCTACCGTGCCTTTTGATCGTATATGTGAAAGAGTGAGATGTTCTTCGTCACGGTGGGTTGAGTAAAATGCCGTTTGCAGCGCTCTCAAATCGCATATAGCCGTATTCCTGTTACACAGTTGTGCTCCACCCCTACCCCACGCCCTCGCACCCCTTAGTCAGCATTCGTCTGCTCTGGCATTGTGCCGGAAGGTATTGAGAGATGTGACTGGTCTTTGGTTGAAAACGGTAGATAGCGCCTGGTCATTCCCCACCAGCTGTGAGAAAAAAAGTTCGAAAGGAATCTGATTTGCATTATCGAAAAATTAAGATACCTCTGTGATGATGTGGAGGGTAGGGGGTGTGCAGGTGAAGACATGCAGATGGTAATGCGTAGAAGCCAAGGGACAGCAGCCAGTCAAGAAGAACACACGGAGGACGAGGTGTACTTTCTCCCTGTATTTTTTCTTCCACGCCAGTAGCACACACCAGGGAACACTGACCATTCTCAGACCACACCTTTAGATATATCGGCGCGAACCGGACCGCAAAGCCAGCAACACGGTGCCGAAGACAAAACGGGCCTTGTGAGGCTGGAGCCGACAGAAATTTGTGCTATCTGTCCCAGCTTCCGTGTTGTCTGGCTCGCCGTCCATTTCAAACTATTCACGCATCTTCACTATCAATGAAAACCTCAGAACCCAAGAATTAAATGCAGTAATTCACATTTGACAATTTTGTTACCGTTCTAAATCATTGCTGATTAATATCCCAGAGTGAACCCAGCGTCATATTTTCCTCTATTTCGATGAGAAATATCAAACAGCATGAAATAATTTTGTAACAAATGAATAGTTGGCGCTTCGCCCTTATTATACATATAAATTTCATTATCCAAGACGGTGTCTAAGCGGAGAACTTTCTTTTTGAAAAGTGGCAGAAAGCACAAGTGACTTTTCTCTTCGTCGAGCCGGTGGCGCGTGCTTTTCATACGATTTTCAACTGGAATATACTTTGTTGAAATGAACTGTTTATAATAATAGTTCTATACATTTTCAGTTTAATTCCTAACAGAAATGTAGTCATTAGCAAGATTTGGATCGGCAAGTCCGAAGATCAATAAACGACAATTTAGATCAAAATTCCGACAATGAACGAAGAAGGCGACTTGCTCAAACAAACTGGCGCCATCAGTCATTTCGTATAGTCGCAAGCCTGTACGGAAAAGATCCTGGACATGCAATATACGAACTTATGGACTTTACTTGTATTGTGCATTTTCGGATTCTTCGGTTTTTCTTTCTCATACTTTTTGTGAAAACAAGAATTATTCTGGGGTTGTTTGTCGGACAGTTGAAAATGGCGTCAAGTTTAGTTGTGGAAAATACCAGTTTAGAGAAAATATGGGCTTCTAAAGAAAATGGTATGGGCTTGTCAGCCCAACACGGTCGTAACGAATAGAGTACATTAAATTTTGTTACTTCTGTCACATGTATAGAACTATGTAGGTTCTGAGGATTCACCAATCAAGGGAGGTAATGGGGAAGATAACTCTCCAACAAAACATGTTTTCGTCCATGAAGGGTAACCAAAAAATGTATAAACTGTTAGCACCCAGCTACGTACCCCCCTCCCTCCCCCCCCCCCCCCCCCCCCCCCCCCCCCCCCACTACTCTGTTACAACCGGCGTCCTCGCTGACGCAGAAATGACATGAAAATGACAGTTGTGTTCAGGCGATTGGGAACTGCAAAGGTGCAGCCAAGATCTTCGTCATCTGTCATGAAAGCGGGTGACCTTGACAGGAGTTCCTGCTGCTGCCATTGTTGATTGGTGGTTCCATCGAACTCTGGACAGGGGACTTTGGCTGGTGGAGGGACAGGCTTTACAATTTCTTCTGAAATGATCAGCTCATTGATGCCAGTGGTAACCTGTGGCCCTGTGGTTCTCTTCCACCGCTATGATGGCTCCCAGGACGGCGATAGGAGTTCGTCCTGGCAGAAATACGTCTTCAGGGGAGAGGTTGGCTACCCTGACGTTGCGTTCAAATGACTTCTTGCTGAAACAATGTAGGGATCAGCATCAGGCCATGGGGGGGGGGGGGGGGGGGGGGGGGGGGTTGGACAGGGGCGAGGCCAGGAGGTGCAGCGAAGGGCTTTGGCTCTTCAACACTTTGACAGAGGCTATGGAGTAGGATGGGATCCGTTGGCAGGTTGTGGCATGTCCTGCTGCCGTTTCCTGATCTCTCTTGGTGATGGCTTGCAGGAGAGGGGGAAGTGCTGATGGGGACTTGTTTAGTCATGGGCTGAGGACATTCATACCCAGCAGAACCGGCAGTCGCTCTTTTGCGGTCTTGCATAAACGGGTCTGTGGGTTCCTTGACGACCAGAGCAGGGACGCTGGGGAAGAGGGTGCCGAAGACCACCATGTCGATGAGGTAGAGGCCAGAGTAAGGTACCTCAGCCCCATTTACTGCCTGCAGTTTGACGTGACAGTCTTCTCGTCTCAGGTTCCTCAGGTGTTGGCTTGCCCATGTCTCCGTTATGGTGGTGTGACTTCACTGCCAGTGTCGAGGAGGGCGGACACTGGCATCCCATTAATGGTGATGTCGGCTGTTGGACAGTTCCCTGCAAGCCTGGTGCTCTTCTTGTCCCCCGCTGCCTGCATATTGGTGGCAACGGGGGTTAGAAGTTTCCCTGTTGCTGCTCAAGGTGCTGCTGGCGGTTGACTGTGGGCCGGGGTTCATTCCGATGGTGGTACTGCTGCTTGGCCCTGCAGTCTGCTTCCCAGTGGCCCTGGCGTTGGCACCATCAGTATGCTGGACCTCTTCCTTCTTCTGGCTTGGGACAGTTTGGCTGGTGGAGTGGGTTCAGGTCTCCGTTTGAAGTCTGGAGAGCTGCGACGACAGCGGGCTGTTGCTGCTCCCTCAGCTGTTGTTTTAGAGATGCTGTTCCGCTCATGAGGACGGCCATCTGGGCCTCTAGCCGGTGGAAGGCATCAGCGTTGGTGGGTGCAGCTACTTGCTGCATGATGGGTTCTGGCGTGTTGTCCTCTTGCATCCAGAGCTGGGCCTCCTGGGTTGCCTCCTGGAAAGAGGTGGCTGGTTTCTCCCTTAGGAAACGCTTCAGGTCCCTCCTAAGGGATGAGGGGTGCAACCCATTCATGAATTAATCCCTCAGCATGGCTGGCGAGAGGGTGTTGGCGGCAGCTGCATTGGTCTTCGTCCAGAGAACCTGAGTGCGGCCGCATATTCACCCCCCGATTCTGCCAGACCTTGCTGGCGTTTGTAAAACGCTCCAGCAAGGGTGGTGGAGTGCCTGTGCTCGTTCCAGTGCTGTTCCAGGATGGCGAAGATCTTTGCAGGCGAGTCTATCTCCTGCTGCCTCCATGGCCTCCTTGCCCATCTACACTTGCAGCCTGATTGCCTTCGTTGTCCCGTGTCCTCGGTTGGTTCCTGGCCGTCCGTACCATGCTGCTGAATTCTTGTTTGGGCTGTGTCTCCTTGATCCATTCTGTCTTGTATCCTGCTCGCACCGCCAATTGTGATGGTGTGGAGGGTGAGGGGTGTGCAGATGAAGACAGGCAGATGGTAATGTGTAGAAACCAAAGGGACAGCAGCCAGTCAAGAAGACACGGAGGACGAGGTGTACTTTCTCCCTTTAATTTCTTCTTCCACGCCAGTCGCTCACACCAGGAAACACTGACCACTCTCATACAGCGCCTCTAGAGATACAGGCGCGAACTGGACCGCAAAGCCAGCAACACGGTGCCGAAGACAAACGGGCCTTGTGAGGCCGGAACCGACAGAAATTTTGCGCTATCTGTTCCAGCTTCCGTGTTGTCTGGCTCGCCGTCCATTCAAACTATTCACACATATTCGCTACCAATGAAAACTTCAAAACCCAAGGAAATTTAATGCAGTAGGTCATATTTGACAGTTTTGTTCCTGTACTAAATAATTGCTGATTAATGTCCCAGAGTGAACCCACTTTTAACGTGTTTGTGTCATATTCCCCTCTATTTTGATGAGAAATACCAAACAGCATGAAATAATTTTGTAACGATGAATAGCTGGCGCTTCGCTCTCTTTTATACATATAAATGTCCTTATCCATGACGGTGTCTAAGCGGAGAACTTTCTCTTTGAAAAGAAAGCACTAGTGACTTTTCTCTTTGCCGGGTCGTCAGAGAGTGCTTTTGATACGAATTTCAACTGGAAAATACTTGTTGAAATGGACTATTAAATGATAAGTTCTATACATTTTTCAGTTGTATTCATAACAGAAATGGAGTCATTACCAAGATTTTGATCAGGATGTCCGAATTCCATAAAACGACAATTTAGATCAAAACTCCGACAATGAACGAAGAGGGAGACTTGCTCAAGCAAATTGGCACTGTCGGTCATTTCGTATAGTCGCAAGCCTGTACGGAAAAAAATCCAGGACATGCGATATACGAAATGAGAGCTTATGGACTTTACTTCTAATGTGTATTTTCAGATTCTTCGGTTTTTCTCATTCTTTTTGTGAAAGCAAGAATTATTCTAGGGTTGTTTGTCGGACAGTTGAAAATGGTGCCAAGTTTCATTGTGCAGAATACCAGTTTAGAGAAAATATGGGCTTCTCAGCCCAACACAGTTGTAACAAATAGAATACATTAATTTTTGTGACTTCCGTCACTTATATGCAATTTTGTAGGTTCTGAGGCATTCATAAGTTAAAAACAAAATTGTAAAAGAAATCGAAATTCATCAATCAAGGGAGGTAATGGAAGATAACTTTCCAACAAAACATGTTTTCGTCCACGAAGGGTAACCAAGAATTTATACACTGTTAGTTCCCGGCTACACCTCCATCAAGGAATGGTTTTTATTTTGTTTAGAATTGTTTACTGTAATGGTTGTTGGCGGAATGATGTATGTCTTCATGTAATGTAATACAAATCTTAACGGTTTAAAAAAAAAGTATGATCATACTTATTGTTTGCAAACAGTCCATAATGTTGCCAAATAGACTGAATCATCTCCGATTGTTTCAAGCTGCAGACCTCTCTCTCTCTCTCTGTCTCTCTCTCTCTCCAATAATCTCACTTGCCCACCCTTTCACCCATCTGTACTCCTCACCGTCCTTTTTTTTTGCATCCAACAAAGTTTCCGAGCTAATGTATTCTACATACCCATCACCAACATTGTTGAATACAATTACGTACCATTTGATGACATATCACAAATGGCCCGGAGTACTATCCGTTGAGTTGATGGATCGGTTTTTTTTTTTTTTTTTTTTTTTTTTTTTTTTTAATATTCCCAGAAATAAAACAAACGGTTATAAAATTCGCCCCCATGTAGAATTCAGCGTATAATTGAAGAATTTTCTGTTAAGGTTTGGGAACGGTTGAAGATGTTAAGGATGTTTGATTTGTGAGATTAATGTGTCTTTACTTGTTTGATTCACCGTAAATCACAATCTCTCACCCACTCTTTTCAACATTTACCAGAAACAATTATGACTGACGCACTGGAGGGACATCAAGGCTCAATAAGGATTGGTGGCAGGATAGTAACAAACCTATGCTTTGCCGACGACATCTGACGAGCTAGCAGAAGAGCAGGAACTAGCCACCCTTGCAGAGTGCCTTGTTCTGCTGCATTCGGCATGGAGATCAGCGCCAAAAAGAGACAAACTTATGACCAGCAACACCAACGGCATCAGCGCTGACATCGCTATCAAGGGGGAGAAAAACAAAAAGACAGTTAAAAACTTCAAGTACCTCAGGACAATTGTTTCAGATGAGGGATCAAACCTGAAGTGCTCTCCAGAGCTGCGCAAATAAGAACAATGCTAGCCAGACTAAGACCCATCTGGAATGACAGAAACATTACAGACTGTTTTTGAAGACCATACTGATGTGCTCCCAGGTCTTTGCCATATTTCCCTATGCCTGTGAGACGCGGACTCTGACAGCTGAACCTGAAAGAAGGATTCAGGCATCAGAGATGAGATGCTTCTGCAAGATCCTTGGCATCTCATACAAAGATCACATTACCGTATTAACAGACCAGGATAACGAAGGCCATTGGATCGTGCGAAGACGCATTGTCCACAGTGAACAGAAGGAAAAAAATGAGATGATATGATCGTGTTTCAAGATCAACAGGACTTGCCAAAACCATTCTACAAGGAACAATGCGAGGGGGCAGAAAGAGAGGAAGACAGACAGAGAAAGCGATGGGAGGACAACGTCAGTGAACAGACTGGCCTCACATTCAGCAGCTGCCTAAGAGAGTCGGAGAATTGGGAGGAGTGTCTCTGACCACTGGACATCTTTTGACCTCCTTTGCATCCTTAAATGGATCCTCAAGCATAGGCTCAAAGATTTTACTATTCATTTTATACCGTTTATGTAATGATTTTAGTTTTTTTTTTTTCACAGCTTATTTTTTTAACCACGCTTCCATTCCGTTTTACTTTTCTACCCTTGTTGGCTACTTTGGGGTGCTGTTGGAATCTGTTTTTGAACCCTTGGTGCTGAGAATACTACAGAATTATAGACTTTAATATACCTCCATTTGTCAGCCGTGTGATCCCTACTGAGTGTGATAAAGTTTACGAAAGGCCTCAGAGCAGGCAATATGAATGGATCTGTCTTCGAGATATATTACAATGGTTCCCATACATTGCAAGTGAAGGGTTATTGTTTATGATACATTGTTCTAATTTTTTTTTTGCTTTCATTTTTATTTATTCTCCCCCCCCCCCCCCCCCCCCCAAAGAATTGTTAGCCTGCACTTTTTCCTCCACTACTGCTCAGCATTGTATATGCACATTGGCCTATGTCGTTCTGCATTCATCAATACGTTTGTTTTTATCTGCACCTTTGCCTTGTTTAACCTGCATTAAACGGTTCAATCTTCACAACGTAACTTCATATGTGTCACTATATCTAGATATAACTTTACTTAGCATTTCTTTTTATCTGTGTGAAAAGCAATCAATGTAAGTGACCCGACAATCAAAAGAGATGGAGAATTTTGTTAGGTTGAAAATATTGATAAAAATATCAAAATCTTTTAGAGCAATGTTGGGAATACTGACAAAGATGTTAATTTTCATTTTTACGGACGTAACAATTTGGTTTCATTTTCATCCACAGAATGGTTGGAATTGTCTTATTTATTATTCTGCTAATGCGTATGGTTATTCCTTGCATAGAACACGCCAGGATGAAACGTGTGTATAGCATACAACAACACGCACCAAAAGCTCTCTCTCTCTCTCTCTCTCTCTCTCTCTCTCTCTCTCTCTCTCTCTCTCTCTCTCTCTCTCTCTCTCTCTCTCTCTCTGTGATTCCACTCTGCACTGTTTTTCTGTCTGTCTCTGACAGCGTCCCTTTGCTGATAAGGTCAATGACTGGGCTATGGTCGTGTCGTCCTGTGCCGATGGGTTAGGTTTTTGTTGTTTGAGTATATAGAAATGATGACTTTGAATGTCATCTTCCTGGCACTGTCTGTCTGTCTCTCTGTCTGCCTTTCTCTCTCTCTCTCTCAGTCTCTCTCCCTCCCCGTCTCTCTCTCTCTCTCTCTCTCTCTCTCTCTCTCTCTCTCTCTCTCTCTCTCTCTCAGACTGGTTCAATCTGAGAGCTGTTGTCGTGCGCTTCCCATGTAAAGGGCCGGCGACATGTTTGTCACAGGCACGATTCTCGACGAGTCATGCGCACCTGCTGTGTGCAGAGCCAGAGATTTTCTTTTTCTTTTTTTTTGTTTGTTTTTCCTTCATTTTTGCCTGTGAATTCTACTCAGCGGCGAACGTTGAGAGATTTTACTGGCAGAACTGCACAGATCGAGTATGACTCTGGAGTCAGTCACACTTGCTCCGTCCACTCTCTGTCCCCGCTTGTAGCTCGGGTAATGCTCGTTTAATTCCTCCCAGCAGGTAAGGTTCTTTTTTCTAGTCATGTCGATTCATTGGAAGTCAGTTGTACTTAACTGATAGTGCTTTCTTTAAACATTTTAGATCAAAATGTTCAGATGTGGTAAAATTGTGATTGACTTTGAAAGTGCTCAGTTCAGTATGCTCGTTAATGTGTTTTTGCCGAGCTGTACAGTTTTGGTCGTTTCGATTCAGCTCTTCCTAATCTATCACTACTTTTGATGTTGAATAGTTGGTAGATTGAGTATTTATGGTTTTGATCACTTTGTAGGGTTTTTTTTCATCTGGGGTGCTGGTCTGGCTGGCTGTGTACTCTGGTGGTAGAGCCTGAACTGTCCTTCTTCCCCTCCTGTGCTGTGGCAGCCTTCTTGGAGGCCAGGTCTCGCCATTCCTCCCCCAGTGCCTTCACCTTTGACAGCCAGTGGGCCCACCTTCCATCCAGAGCTGCCGTGTCTCCCTGGTGTCTTCCTTTTGGATGACTGACCGGTGCTCAACTGTTCAG
>JADBJO010027139.1:2500-15000 GCA_016801955.1 Conus betulinus
TAGAGATAAGGTAATAACTTAATTTTTGTCATTTTTCAAAATTTCTAGTCACAAGTTTCCAGCGCCTATTTTCACAAAAATCATTGACAGAAACATACACGGAAGTTGAAACACCCGGAAATTCCCGTCACCCAGGTAAACACACTCTCACTGTCATCAACATTAAAAAAACGTGCACGCTTACTGTCATTTGGGTTATAGTGGACGGTGATGCGGGTGTCTGTTGTAAAAGTTCCCTCACAAAAGGGCAGTGTTGTGTGCAGCCAAAACAGGGCTGGCTAATTTCCTGTTTAAAACTGATGAGTCTGCCACGAGTATCTAAAAAAATGTTAACGCCAGTCTTGTGCCAAATTGGAGGAAATAAATGCTCCATTCTTCGTTTTCATTGTCCTAAATGTTGATTACCTTTGCCTGATGAAGACTTAAGATGTCAAAACGCGTCGTGTTTTGTCTTGTAATTATTCATCCATGTTAACCGGCGGATGTACTTTAAAATCCTTTTAAGATTTTTACCATTGATAAACAAATTACTGAAAAACAGTTGTGGCTCTTTTTCCGTCTGCCCTGCCCTTTTCAAATGTGGCATCATTCTCTGTCGAATGTCTCTTACCCATTCGGAAAATTCCTCCTCAATGAATGTATTTCAACCCTTAAGTTTCCCTTCATCTTTTAGAATCTGTACCTTTTGGTTGTAAAAAGCACAGCGGGCGATCACTGGGGAGTCGGGTCGGGAATTCAGCCGGTGCACACAGTCAAACTCCAGCTGGTCAGTCAGGCCCAGCTTGTCCATCAGAAGGTCCTGCAGCAGGCCCTCACAGTCTGCGCTGGTCTCCTCTCTCTCTCCTGGGTAGTCTAGTCCGTACAACATCAGGTCGTTGTTCCTGGAACGGCCCTCCAGATCGTCGATCCATCTCTGGCAGTTGTCCAGCTTCTCTCAGGCCCGTTGTTACTGGTCTTCTGCAGTTCCCCATTTCCTCTCCACAGCTCCGTCCTCCTCCTTCAGTTCTCTCATCTGGCTGTGTAGAGCTGCTTCAGTGTGGAGCTGCATCTAGAGCTGCATAGTCCCTTCAGTTCTCTCATCTGGCTGTGTGGAGCTGCATAGTCCTCCTTCAGTTCTCTCATCTGGCTGTGTACAGCTGCATAGTCCTCCTTCAGTTCTCTCATCTGGCTGTGTGCAGCTGCATAGCCCTCCTTCAGTTCTCTCATCTGGCTGTGTGGAGCTGCATAGTCCTCCTTCAGTTCTCTCATCTGGCTGTGTGGAGCTGCATAGTCCTCCTTCAGTTCTCTCATCTGGCTGTGTGCAGCTGCATAGCTGGCTGTGTGGAGCTGTATAGTCCTCATTCAGTTCTCTCATCTGGCTGTGTGGAGTCCTCCTTCAGTTCTCTCATCTGGCTGTGCAAAGCTGTATCCTCCTTCAGTTCTCTCATCTGGCTGTGTAGAGCTGCATAGTCCTTCAGTTCTCTCATCTGGCTGTGTGCAGCTGCATAGTCCTTCCTCAGTTTAATGACGCCTTGCTGACAGAACTGATTGCATCTATTTGGAGTAATGTAATCAGACCTCATTAAAGAGAAGACAGCCAGCGAACAGCATCAGTATCAAAATCTTCAGACTTATTACTGAAGAAAAATGGATAAGGACATTAGACACAAGGATACCCAAATGGTTGTAATGTAAGACAAATCTGTAACAATCCTGTCCGTATTTACCTAGGAACAACATTGATAATATGCAGAAAAATTTATATATATATATTTTTTTTTTAGATGACAGTTCTTGAATGCCATGTGCGGTGACAGACAGGACTATGGTCACATTATTCTATGGGTTCATTTTCATTGTGATTTATGGAGCGTATTGTTGTTTTTGAAGTACATTGGTTACAGTATAGCCACACACACACACACACACACACACACACACACACACACACACACACACACACACACACACACACACACATGCACACACACACATGCACACACACAAACACGCGCGCGCGCGCGCACGCACGCACACACACACACACACACACACACACACACACACACACACACACACACACACACACACACACATATACAACTTTCAAATCTTATTTTGTATAGATTCTCAATCGGTACTCTATGCTTAAAGATCATCAGATTACAAGAAAAAGACCCAAAATTATCTTAGAAATCAGTCAATTAATTCATATCTTAACTTTAAAAGGGACCAACGTTTCCTTCTGCTGGGTTCCTTCACATCTGGGATTTTCTTCAAACGAGTGGGGCTGACAAAGTAGCAAAAAAAGGGCGCTAGGCAAGGCACAGAATCCACTGAAATTCATGTTCCTTTATCCATTCAGGAGGGTTATCACTTGCTGGAACAAGTAGTATGGAGTAGAATTAAAGGCTATACCCTGAGTAAAGGTAGACTCTCCAAGAATAAGTATATTGATTCTCGTGGTTTGGATAACAAATCATATTTGAATCATACTGGCGTAATCAAATTCAGACAGATTAGTTCGCTATCTTACAGGATATAACTTAATGCGTTCATCACAAAATACAGCAAAAATGTTAGATGTTTATGTGGTGAACAAATTTCTAGCAAGCACATTTTTTGAATGTCAGAGGTTAAGACCTATCTTACCAGTGATTTCTGAAAATTGTATTGAAGGCGTTTTCAAAAATGCTACTAGTTTGTTTAATATTGCGAAATGTTTACTTCATAGTCCTGTAGGACATTTGTTATAGACTAGTTGATTGTATTGTTGTTAATGCTCATTTTTCTGACTTTTTTTTCTCCCCTTATCAAAGAGACCTAAACACATATACACACACAATACGGTCCCCCTCCCCTCCTCCTCCTCCCGATCCCCTCCCTCCCCCCTTCCTTCCCCCCGTCTAATATCACTATGTGGATAAACGTTAAATTGAAGACGACAACAAACAACTTGCCCCCCACCCCCCCACCCCCCTTCTTTTCCTTTTTTTTCTCCCTTGTTGATGACATCACATATTATGATGTCATGCCAAAACTTGCGTGATATATATATATATATATATATATATATATATATATATATATATATATATATATATATATATATGATGATGTCAATTCTTTGCTCTGACCAGTTGCCAAAGATGGACATCACGTAGTTGTCTTGTTTTTTGTTTTTTTTCTCTTGAAAAAGGCCACGTGGCCGAAAATTAAGAAGAGTGGCATTGTGATTTTCTATAATGTTTTCTTCCCTTTGGAGGACTATTGCTTTTGATTTAAAAAAAGTTCTTGATCAAACCAACCCTGTTTCCAAATTTCACCCATGGGCCATTCCGTACTCTTGTCAACTTCTGCAACTTCTCTCGAAGCTGGTTCAGTAACTTTCGCATAAGCTTACCTTGCTGACAGACAAACAATATTTTGCTCCATTTTCCTTACGGAAATTGAAGGCATGCTGGTGTGCATTCATTATCATTTTTGTTTTGCATGTTCTGCAATCATTCAACAACCCAATCAGGCTAGTGCAATGGTGTTCAGCACTTGGAACTTTGGAATATTTCTTTCGTATTTATCTGTATGGACCTGTACTCTAATTACTGGCCTGCATAAGCCATGCGTTTTATATTCCTAACATTTCAATTGAAGACTAGTTTGATTTACCTTTGCATTCAATATCTTGATGTTCCTCTTCCCGGAATGTTCATGTCTGTGTTGTGAGATAATTCACTCATTGACAGCGCGTCCGCTCAGTTATGTATTTTTTTTTTATGGAATGTTATCCTTTGTTACAACTAGGCAATGTAAGCCGTGCCTTTTACTTTCCCACCTTTCAGTTTTAAGGGTATCTTATTTTTGTGTTTCAAATTCCTTTTATGATTTTGATAGAGAGTTCATGTCTGTGAGTTTTTCTTTTTGCTTGTTTTTTGTTGTTGTTGTTGTTGTTGTTTGTGTGTTTGTTTGTTTTATACTTAAAAAAAAGACGAAGTACCTAATATCTGGGGGGTGCCTGTTTGGTTGTTTTAAAGTGATTCGATGCGGTAAGTAACCAGGTACCAGTGGAAAATCTGAACACCTCTGTATAAATGCGAAACAGTGGCCAGCAATGGTGTCTGTAGGACAGCAGCCCGCCATTCTATGTGACAAATGTGACAAAATGTGGCGGCATCCCCCACGCTTGGCGCTCCCACTCTTTGTTACAGGTTGTGACAAATCCTGTTCCGTGTCACAGCGAGATGACTCTTTTCCAGTCAGGCGATCAATTTGGATGCAGATTTCCTTTGGAATTCGTGTGCTTTTAGTTTGGACAAGACTCGCATATATTTCTTCTCTGTACATTGGTGAGAGAGAGAGAGGGAGGGGGAGAGAGAGAGAGAGAGAGAGAGAGAGAGAGAGAGAGAGAGAGAGAGAGAGAGAGAGAGAGAGAGAGAGAATGGGAGTAGAAAGGGAAATGGGATCACAGAGAAACACGGGAGGGGGGGGGGGGGGTGAGGAGGGAGGGAGAGACAGACAGACAGACAGAGACAGACAGACAGACAGACAGAGACAGAGACAGAGAGCACTGCAAGATGCTTTTACTTCTCCAAAAAGACGGCACAAAAAAATATAATAATATGTGTGCTATCTTCATGATTCACTGTGAATTGCAACTAATCTTAGGGTTCATCCCCTCGTACTGTCGCTGTTATGACAAAAGCTGCCAACCTCTCCAAAGGAATTACTGCTTTGTGAAGCATCGAGACATTTCACATTTCACGTTTCATGTGATTTGCGACAAATCATGGGACTGCGACACTTTGCGCTGTAACAACAGTGTAGGCCGCCTCCAGCAATGTCCATGATGTGTAGACGACACCTCAAGAGCTGTGGTGAACAATGTTTCACACAGACATCCAATGACACAAGATCTGCCCACCCGGTTCTACACCAGACTCCGGGTGTTCCCAGAGAAAGAGGAAAAGCTCCCTGTCATGCAGTGGTTCGCACACACTGCTGGCTGGAGAGTCGCCAGTTCGAATCTCATCAAAGGTATTTGCTCGTTAGATTTTTTTTGTAATCCAACTACCTCCTGTTCTGAGTTTAGTGGACAACGGGTTTTGTGAGACGACTGGAACCACACGGTCGAGTTTTGTCCCCTTCTGGCAGACTGTTAGTCAAATTTCCGGACTAACAGTACAGATGTGTCAGGGGCCAGCCTGACGCTGGGTTGGATTATGAACGGACAAAAGGAGAGTACGGTGCGTGTCCTACATTGTAGTCTCAGACCAGAATGAAACTAGAATGCACGCACACAGACACACAGACAGACACACACACACACACACACACACACACACACACACACACACACACACACACACACACACACACACACACGCGCGCGCGCGCGCGCACACACACGCGCACACACACACACACACACACACACACACACACACACACACACACACACACACACACACACACACACACACACACACACACACACACACACACACACACACACACACACACACACACACACACACACACACACGCGCGCGCACACACACACACACACACACACACACACACACACAACACACACACACACACACACACACTCACGCACACACACACACACACACACACACACACACACACACACACACACACGCACACACGCACGCACACACACACACACACACACACACACACACACACACACACACACACACACACACACACACACACACACACACACACACACACACACACACACACACACACTTTTGCAGTCCTTCATGCCAAGCTCTGGTGGTGACTTCCATACCCGTGGTGAGGTAATTCCAGAAAGAGAAATCAGGGGAAGATAATGCCTTTTTTTCATCGCACAGAGTTGCCTTTTCTCTCTTTATCGGTCAAACAAAACGATCTAGCCAGTCAAATAACTGATTTGAAGCACACCCATGGTAATTATCAGGATATCGACATATTCAACTGTCTCCATAGTGGGCGCACCATTTCATCCCCATGCTATGGCAATTTCATCTCTGACTCACGTTGAATGCGGGCACTGATACAACTTACCTCCCTTGCAGATTTCCATACATTGTATGCATGCAAATTAATGGGGAGTCTCATCAGGTGGCGTGGTGACGCCCTCCGGAAGGAAGATAATCACTCACCCCTGCTCAGTGACTAATATAGCTAACATAACAAAATTTTCGTATCTCTTGTCGCTCCTCAAAGGGGAAAGCAAAGCGGCTGAACAAAGGGTGTGTCTTTTACTGCTGCCAACTACAAAGATGCTTCTGATATTTTGAGAAAATGGTTTGGCCGTCCTGAACGTATTATCTTTGCACACATTGAGGCGTTGCTTGCTATAAATGTACCCCGTCAACCTTCAGTTTCAGTTTTGTGGAAAATCTTTGATGATTTACAGGCACATGTCCGCAGTCTTGAGTCACTGGGTATTTCAGGACAGCAGTCTGGAGCTGTTTTGATGCCACTCATTCTGTCTCGCCTTCCTTCTGAGCTGCGCATGCAGTGGGCATGAGACGGTGCTCTGCATGAGAGCGACTTACAGTTTCTGTCAGATTTCCTGCAGCGGGAAATAGAACGTAGTGGGCGTTCTCAAACCTTTCTGAGAGATGGTGTGAGCAGTTCAGTGGTTGACAAGTCTTGTTCCTGTGGCTACTGCAGCATCTTTGTACACAGCTGGGGCTGCTCGTCTAACCTGTGAACTGTGTCAGCGTCATGGCCACACACTGGAACGTTGTTATGGCATTACCAAGGCACCAGTGGGGGACCGAAAAGATGTTTTACGGCGTGTAGGTGCATGCTTTCGTTGTCTGTCCACAGCAAAGGGACACAATTACAAAAAAATGCTGTGCAAAATGTACTAAATGCAAGGGAAAACATCATGCTCTGCTGTGTGTTCCAAGACAAAATTTCCCCTCTAGTGGCAACACTGACGTCAATGCAGTGCAGTCTAGTACAACCACACCCACATCTAACACAGTGGTGTCAAATGTTAATGCAAATCTGTCAAGTGTGAACACTATCTCTGAAAAGGCTTCTTCCCATGTTTTGTTGCAAACTGCTCGTGTTTCAGTGCATGGAAAGTGTGGAATCACTGAAGCTGTCGTCTTGTTTGACACGGGTCTGATAGAACTTATATTTCGAGTGATCTAGTGGACAGAATTCACCTGAGTGGGTTGGGTCTCAAAGTCTAGCTTATGCTGCCTTTGGCAAGGATCAAATCAGCAATGCTGAACAGAGGAATGTGTACCAGGTAAATTTACATGGTCTGAAGGAAAATGTGTCTGTGAAGGCTACTGAGATTCCTACTATTTTGTGCTCCCATGTACCGTCCAGCTATCCCCCTCAAATGTACTGACATCGTTTGGCAAAAACATTGAGTTTGTTGATGTTCATGAGGATGGTGAAGTAAAGGTGGATGTTCTTGTGGGTCTTGATGCCTACTGGAAGCTGATAGCACCTGACATGGTGTTCTTCTCTGAGGGTCTGGCTGCTCAGTGGTCAGTGTTTGGTTGGATTTTGTCTGGTCCTTTGCCTGGAACCAAAGATGTCTCCGACAAAGTTGGTATTTCTCATCAATTGTTTTGCATGGAGATTTCAGAGTCCAGTTTGAATGATTTGGGGGACTTGGAATCAGTTGGCATATGTGACAAAGAGTCTCCAGTAGTTGATCCGGTGTTGGATGATTTCAACAAAGGGGTTCAGTTCTCTGAAGACAAATATGTGGGGTCTCTTCCATGGAAGGCTGAGGATATGAGACCCACACTCCTTGACAATGAAAAGCTAGCTCGGTCTCGTTCGGATCACTTGAGTCGTAAACTCAGCAAGGATCCTGAATTGGAATCTAGATATCATGAGGTTTTCTGTGATATGTTGAAAGAAAACATGATTGAAGAGGTTCCTCAAGATGAGATGGTTTGCTCTTACCCAGTATTTATTTGCCACATCGTCCAGTGGTCAAGGAGTCTAGTCTGACAACAAAGATTCGTCCGGTGTTTGATGCTTCAGCCAAAGGGTTCAATGGAGTTTCATTGAATGATTGTTTGGAGACAGGTCCTAGTCTGATACCTGACTTACCTGGAATTTTAGTACGGTTCAGGTGATGGAAGGTGGCTGGTGGCTGCTGATGTAACAAAAGCATTTCTTCAAATCCAGTTGAATCATGAGGGTCGGGATGCGCATCGATTCTTCTGGGATGATCGAGGTGTTATCAAAAAGATGAGATTCACTCGTGTACCCTTTGGTAACACAAGCAGTCCCTTCTTGCTCAATGCGACCACCAAATACCATTTGGGTCAGTTCCCCCCTTCTCGTGTGACTGAGAAGCTTTCTGAAAATCTCTATGTGGATGATTGGTTATCTGGGTGTGATGATCATTCAGAAGCATGTGACATATCTTAGAGAGGCTAATACGATTATGAGTCAAGCTGGTATGTCTCTGTCAAAATGGGGTTCCAACAGTGAACAGGTAGATGATGTACTTTGCAGAGAACTTCAAGATAAGTCTGTGGGAACAGAATTTTTCAAAGTGCTGGGGTATGCGATGGTTGGTTTCTCAGGATTGTTTCTCCTTTGATGGAATTGCAGTTTCTAGTGACCTGTGTGTCACGAAAAGGGTAGTCCTGAGCCTAATCTCAAAGTTATTTGATCCCCTTGGATTTCTCACACCTTTCATCATAACAGCAAAATGTATGTTTCAAGAACTTTGGAGGCTGGGGATACCTTGGGATCAGATTGTGTCTGTGAGCATACAAGGAAAATTCACAGTATGGGTCAAAGGTCTTGAGCATCTGAAAAGGTGGGAAAATTCCTCCAAATTACACAGGAGCTCCATGGACTGACATATCTGTGTTTCAGCTGCAAGCTTTTGGTGATGCTTCCCTGTCGGCTTATGGTGCTTGTGTATACTTACATGTGAAGATGCAGGATGGAACCTGAAAGTCGTCTCTGGTGATTGCGCGAGCTAAAGTAGCTTCCCTCAAAAGACTGAGTTTGCCACGCCTGGAATTGTTGGGAGCCTTACTCTGTGCTCGTTTGGTGGTCTATGTGCGGCAGACTTTGAAGTTCGATGATGATGTGGTTTTGTCACTGTTGGACAGACTCAGCCGTGACTCTGGCTTGGATCCAGAGTGACCCATATAGGTGGAAACCTTTTGTTGCAAACAGAGTTGCTGAGATTCAGTCTCTTGTTAGTCCGCACTGTGGAATCATTGTTCGGGCAAAGATAATCCTGCAGATTTACTTACTCGTGGAATCTCAGCAGAGGTGCTGTTGTTGAAGTCAAAGTTCTGGCTTCAGGGTCCTGACTTTCTGTCAAACAAAGCTGCTTGTGGCAAGGAAGACTTGAACGGTGGGAAGTCTGAGGAAGTTCAGCAAAATGTTTCTGATGCTGTTTGTTCTGAAGCTAAAAGGTCTTGTGTTACTCAGCACATGCTGATCGCTGTGGCTCAGGAGGAAGGACAGCCTGCTGTGTCTAGGGCACCACAGACAGATCTTGAGGTGAAAGAAATCCTTGACATTGAAAGGTGGAGCAGTCTGATAAGAGCGTTGCGGGTGATGGGTTGGATACTGCGTTTCATGTCCAACATGAGAGTCCAAAACAGCAGCATCAGCATGGTGATTTGTCCTTTACTGAACTCTGTGATGCCAAACTCAGACTGTTAAAGTATGTGCAGAAGTGTGCATTTTCAAAGGAACTGGAAGCGCTGCAAAGTGAACAAACAGTACCACGGGGGTCTTCTATTCTGAAATTGTCTCTGTTCATTGGAAAGGATGGTCTGCTTCGTGTTGAAGGGAGGACTTCAGTTTTCAGGTTTACCCTATGAAGCCCAACACCCTGTCATCTTACCCAAAGGTCATTTCAGTATACTCTTAGCTCGTCAGGTTCACAAATCCTTGAAGCATGCGGGGTGTGAACAGCATGTTGGTTGAGCCTAGGAATCAGTATTGGATTCTAGGTGCTAGGCGTATTTGCAAAGGTGAAACGAGAGTGTATGTCATGCCAGCGTCAAGACGCCACTCCTGGTACTCAGACCTGGGCTCCTTCACCAGAGCTGAGAGTGAAACAAGCACTGCCCTTCTCTGTTACAGGACTAGATCATCTGTGGACCTTTGTATTGTTGTGATTTCACTGGAAAGAAATTCTATGTTCTTTTTACCTGTGCGGTGATCAGAGCAGTACATTTGGAACTGGTGGAGTCCATGTCTAGTGTGAGGCTACTGTCTTTGCCTTGAGGAGATTTTTGCTCGTCGTGGCATGCCTTCAGTCTTGATGTCGGACAATGCAAAAGGATTTGTGGCTGCAAAGGATCATTTGGTGAAAGTTCTTGGTGCAGACCCTCCTGACTGGAAGTTCATTCTACCACGTGCTCCATGGTGGGGAGGTTGGTGGGAGCGGCTAGTCAGAGCTATAAAAGTCAGCTTTGAAGAGATCAGTTGGCAAAAGATCACTCACACGAGTCGAACTGGAAACCATTCTTCATGAGGTTGAAGCTTGTGTCAATTCCCGTCCTTTGACATTTGTTGGTGATGAAGTGGACTCAGGGTTTGCTTTGACTCCTCGTCATTTTCTCCTGGACAAAGGGCTTCTGGATTGACAGCTGTCCTCACTGTAGAAGATCTCGCTGTACAGTCTCAAGATTTAGTTCAGAGACAGGAGCTGCGTAGACAACTATTGGACAAATTTTGGTTGTGCTGGGTTAATGAATATCTACGCAATCTCCCACCTTGCAAAGGTAGTCCCAGTCAACAAAAAGGGTATCCACGTGGGTTCGGTTGTTTTGGTCCAAAATGAACGTCGCAGCAAGTTAGAGTGGCCTTTGGGGATTGTGCAAGCTGTGTATCGTGGTCGGAATGGGTTGATTCGGTCTGTTGTGGTGGAAACTGCCGAGGCCCACGTTCCCCAGGCTTAACTTTCCCCCACCAAATGTTCTCCCAACTCTGTATTTCCTTTGGTCTATGGTCCCTGCCTGCATATTCTACCAGCTGTTCACCTGACTTCCTATCCCCCTCAGTTTATGTTCCCCAAGCTGTGTGTTCCTTTAGCTGTACGTTCCCCCAACTGCATGTCCCCTAGATCTATGTTTTCCGGTTATATTTTCCCCAGTTAGGTGTTCCCTGGGTTTTACATCTCCATAGACCTAAGTTCTCCTGGTCCCAAATTCCCCTGCAGTACGTTCGCCGAGCTCTATGTTCCCTAGATCTATGTTTTCCAGGATGTATGTTCCACCAGCTCTATGTTCCCCTGGCTCTGAGATACACCAGTCCTATATTCTCCCTAGTTTTTGTTCCCCTATCTCAATTGCTGGGCGTAAAACACAATGAAAATAATTCACAAGCAATGTGCTATTGATCCCCCCCCCACCCCCTCCTCCCCCACCACCGCCGCCACCTTCACACCTAACATAATCATCAAAGAGCACAGTAATTTTCGTCGTTTGTTTTATTACTAGAATGAGAAGAGCAAAATTATACGAGCACATAAACTGGGCTGAAGCAAGGCGGAATATAGAAACGGGGGCAACAGAGACACAGGCAAACACAGACCTGGGGAACACAGACAAAGGGAAATATGGAGCCAGACAGACACATGGGAAGACCAAGCTTGAGAAACAGAGATAACGTCTCACACATGATCTCTGTTATGTTTTGCAGACGAAGGTGTGGTGAGACCAAACATAGTTGGTTTAAATAACCCCCAGTTCTATGGACTACACAACTGAAGGTATCCTAAAATAACAACCACCATTGTATATGACTGTCTAAATCATATATGTGGAAACGTTGCTATGCTTTTCTTGTGAAACTGGTTTTGATCAAGATCTGTTACAGTGATTCGACCAAAAACTTTGATGGGTTCGTCCCTACCCCACATTCCATTATAAAATTATCAAGTTTCTTTAAAACCTTTCTTCGCAATTGTGGTGTACAATTCTTCATAGACAAACGAACAATTAGACAAAAAGATATACATGAAAACATGTAAATAATGGTACTGAAATAATGCATTCAGTTTTGTCCCCTTACAATCACTGCAAAGAAACATTTGGTCCAACAAATTCTTTCTCATTTCAAAATATCGTGATCGTCCACAGCCACCCTCCCATCCACCCCCCCCCCCCCCCCCACCCCTATCCCACCTCCCATACCCACACGTTCATGCACATTTCTTGAAATTTGCAAAATGCGCATGCACAGCAAACTATGAAGAATGAAAATCAGAACCAAAGTCCTATGTCCTATCTGTAAGCGTTTTCAACAACAGCCTAAATCAAGATTTGCGATTCCCCGATCTAGCCCACCAGACAGTAGCCGAATTGAGCAGCACGTGGAGTGGTGTTCTCTGCCTCGATCATCAGGTCTCTCCAAAGGTCAGTCTCCAGGTCACCTGTCTTCGTCCTCCCTGGCTGCAGTTCGTGGACACTGGATGCAGGTCGAGGACCAATCCTGTCCTTCCTTGCCAGTTGAAATCGCCTGTGCTGCGGACATTCCACCTG
>JADBJO010027140.1:0-21675 GCA_016801955.1 Conus betulinus
GCCTTTTTGTTTGTCTACTTTATTTGGTCGGACTACGATGGCAGTTTTTTTTTGTGTGGTTCTTATCCAATCAGTAATAGTATGTCTGTGATGTTTTGTATCTCCATCTTCATTTATATGGTGTAGTTTACTAACGAAAGAATGGAAAAAAAGAAAAGAGACATAGCAATTTCATGCCTAAACATCTCATTCTTTCATTTGATTCATATTTCTGTGCCCTCTCTCTCTCCTCTCTCTCTCTCCTCGCTCTCTCTCTCTCTCATCCCTCTCCCGCCGTCTCCTCCTCTCTCGTCCTCTTCTCCTCTCGCCTCCCTCCCCGCCTCCCCCCCCAAAACCCCCCCCTTGTAAGCCTTCATAGCGGGGTTTCTGGCGTTACTAAAAAAAATTCTGCTCTCTCGTCTCCTTCTCTCTCCTCCTCCTCCTCTCTCTTCTCCAAAAAACAAAACCCTCTCTTCTCTCCTCTCTCTCCTCTCATCTCCGTCTCTCTCCTCACCCTCTCTCTCTCAGAATAGTGTATCATTATTCCAATCACAAAACAAAACAGGGATGAATAAATGGTCAAACATGGAACCAAAATCACACCACACGCAAAACAACGCACGCACACACACACACACAACAGCGACACACCTCCCCCCACACACACACTCCACACCAACACACCTATAATTATTATATATATATATACTATTAATATATATAATACACACTCTTCTCTCGTCTCTCTCTCCTCTCTCCTGCTCTCTCTCACAACACACACACACACCACACACACACACATCACACCACACACACACACAGCACATTGCAACACCTACACTTACACGCTTACTCCTCTCTCTTCCCATCCCCACACTTCTTCACCCTCTCTCTCTCTCTCACACAACACACACACACACACAACACCACACACACACACCCACCGCACTCCACGCACGGCACGCACTCACGCACAACTGCACACCACACAGCCACACCACTACGCACGCACTCACGCCACGCACGCAACCCGCACACCACACACAAAACACACACAACACACACCCACACACACCCTCACACACACACACACACACCCCACACACACCACACACCCTCAAAGAGCTCTAAGAGACATAAGAGACAGACACACAGACACAGAGACCAAAGACAGAGACAGACACCAGAGCCAGAGACAGCCACACGGACAACGACAGACAGAGACCACACCGGACAGAGAGACAGACACAGAGACAGACACAGACACACGGACACACAGACAGAGACACAGGGGACGACGAAAACACTCCACTCCACCAGAGGAGGGTAGAAGGCAGACAGGAAGGGTCCGTCCCGAACGGCACGTACCCGCGGAGGTAGCATAGGGCGGAGGGCGGGTTATACACCGAGTCGGACAGCCCCGCGGCCACCCGGGAATAGGTCAGCAACGCCAGGACTGTACTGGCACGAGCAGAGAGGAGGCTGACCCGTGTGGGGGTTGGTGCCCAAGACTCGGCCCCCCTCGCAGCATCCTGCCACCGAGCCACCGCCCCACCACCACCCCCCTCGGGCTGGCTTCCAGCTCCTGGCCCGTGCTCCCTCCCCCTCCTCCGCCTCCTCCTACCACCTCCTCCCCTCCTGCTCCTCCTCCCTCCTCCTCCAACGACAGGGGGGAGGCTGAGGGGGGGTGACGGGGGCACCGTACTGGGCAATCAGCAACTGGTCGGCAGAAGAAGAAGAAGAAGAAGAGAGAGAGAGAGAGAGGAGGAGAGAGGAGAGAGAGAGAGAGAGAAGAGAGAGAGAGGAGAGAGAGAGAGAGAGAGAGAGAGAGAAATATGAATGAAATGGTGAGAACGAAAAACGAAAACGAACAAGTCTGTCACAAAACTATAAATATTTAATGGTGGGGAGAGGAGAATCGCAAAACAGTAACAGACAAACTAAAAGAAAATTGAAATGTAATGCACACACACACACACACACAACACACAACACACCACACACACACACCACACACACACACACACACACACAGATAGATAGAGAGATAGATAGACAGACAGACAGACAGACAGACAGACGACGATACAGATAGATAGATAGATAGAATAGACCAGATAGATAGATAGAAGTTAGGTAGGTGTAAAGTAAACCAATGAATCGGTGGCTGAAGGAGGGGATAAGGAGGGGGGGTGGGGGGGGAAGCAACGAATAAGTCAGTAACAAAATTATGTTTCGTGGTGGTGAAGAGAAGAGGAAAAAACAGGGAAACAGTAACAAAACAAACAAAAAAACAAACAAAAAAGATTTAAAAAAAACTATATCAGGCGCTAAAGCAAATAAATGAAACGTTGTGGAGGGGATGGGGGAGGTGGGGGATCAAAGAACAAGTCTGTTAGAAAATCATGTTAGTGGTGGTGGAGAGAGAGAGAGAGAGAGAGAGAGGAGAGAGAGAGAGAGAGAGAGAGAGAGAGAGACGAGAGAGAGAGAGAGAGAGAGAGAGAGAGGGAGAAGAGAGTGAGATGAGAGAGAGAGAGAGAGAGAGAGGACAACGACAAAAAAAAGAGAAAAAAAGAAAAAAAAAAAAGCATGTTAGGCGCTTTGGCAAACAAATGATTCGTTTGAGAGAAGGAGGAAAAAACAAAACAGTAACAAACAACCAAAAAGAAACATGTAAAAAAAAACAAAAATAGGTATTGGGCACTTAAGCAAATAAATGAATCGTTAAGGAGGGGATGGAAGGGGGGGGGGGGAGGTGAGGGAGATCAACGAACATGTCTCTGAAACAAAGTTATCAGTTGCACGTTGAAGGTGAAGAAAGAAGGAGAAATACAAGGAACATTAAGTTACGAACAAAACAAACAGAAAAAGAAGCAGGGAAAATGCAGTATACATTAGGCTATCTTCCCATGATGGGTATTAGTCGACAACAAAACAAAAACAAAAAAAAAGATGAAAGATTCAACAACTCCAGGAAAGGCAATGTGTGTTTTACTTCCACTGTCAGTGTTTTCTTTTCTGTTGATTGGTTTACTATTCATGTATTTTTTTTTGTGTGTGTGTATTTATTTGTTTTTTGCATTCCCTTTTATGTTTAGAAATTACAATAATCGAAACAGCAGTGGTGGCACAACACACACACACACACACACACACACACACACACACACACACACACACACACACACACACACACACACAGACAGAGAGAGAGAGAGGGAGGACAGAGAGGAGAGAGAGAGAGAGACAGACAGACAGACAGGACAGACAGACCAGACAGGACAGACAGACATAGGGGAGGAGAGACAGAGAGAGAAGGGGAGAGGGGGGCGAGGCCGATGAGGATGGGAGTGGTTAAGTATAATCAGAACACAAAAATACCATGAAACTCCTACAGCACAGAGAAAAGTAGAAGGAACGATGGGCGTCGTGGCATAGAAATTGACAAAGCTGTTCAGTCTTCTGAACCATTCTTCAGTTCCGACATTATACGGATTTAAATCAAACTTCGAATACAAAGTAGATAGACACATACATTCACAAGTACATAGACAGCCAATTAGATAGACAGACAGACAGACAGACAGACGGACGACGGACAGATAAGAGAGAGAGAGAGAGAGAGGGGGGGGGGAGGGAGGGGGACGGATAAGTAGATAGATATGTAGATAGACAGAAGATATAGACAGATATACGACGGACAGACAGAGATAGACAAACGGACTGAAGGATAGACAGACAGACAGATGGATAGGTAGATAGATAGATTGACTGACTGACTGACTGATTGACTGATTGATTGATGATTGATGATTGATTGATTGATTATTTAAATCGGCCTTTGAATGTTATTCTCATGTACTCGAAACCGGCAGTTGATTTCTTTTTCATTGAAAAAAAACAAAAAACTTTCATTGCAAAAACAGCTTTGAATTGAGAATCTGAACGTTCAGTATGAAAGTATTGGTAATAAGTGAAAATAAATACTTTGGGGGGGAAATCGGGGAGTACAGTTCCAATGTTTTATTCACAGGAGAGCAAAATATATCCTTTCTGATTTCCGTGTGCTTAAATGCACAGTGAGGAAAAGTCAAAAACAGTAAGTAGTAACGTTTATCGCGCTCAAAATCTAAACTTCTGAACTGAGCCACGGTTCCTTTTTTACTGTATCAAGGCAAGTGTGTGGTGTGTGTGTGAATGTCGTGCTTGTGTGTGCTGGGTGCCAGCTGCGTGCGGTGTGTGTGTGTGTGGTGTGGGTGTGGTGGTGTGTTTGTTTGTTTCAGTTTGTGCTGCGCGCGCGCGCGCGCGCGCCGCGCACTCTCCAGCCCTACCTGGGTGTCGTGGCGAACGAGTAAGGTGATTGCAGATGATTTCAGAGAAAAACAAAGGGCGTTTCTGCAACTGTTTTAAAAATAGTTGGTTATGCTCACTTTTTGTTTCCTTGCTGCGGTCTGGTTGTTTGTTTATGTCTATTGTTGTGTCAGGGGGGGGGCGGGGTCAGAGGACGCTGATTACATACATTCACGCGCTAGGAGGAGGCGCCGAGCTGAGACTCGATTTTAGTTGTAAATCAACCCCACGGTAGCGCTTATGTTTGTTTGTCTTGTGGATTTCATGGCTGAGTAAATGGATGGGCAGACAGCCAGAAGAAGGACTGGAGAGCAGACTGAGTTTTTGTAGGAGCGGAAGATGAGGGAGAGAGAGGACGATGAGAGAGCTACAGGACCACAGACAGAGAAGTGGGAGAGAAGAGATTGCAGCAGAGAAGATGGAGGAATAGGGAGCGGGTAGATGCAGCTGAATGAAGACACACCAGACACGACACGCCCCGCCTAGACCAGATCCGAAATGACCACCCAGAGAGGACCCCCCCAGATTGCCCGAGAACGGGGACGAGCGGGAAGGTGGGAGGAAGGGGGGTAAGGAGAGGTTGAGTGAAGATCCTAAAATCGGTCTTGAAATGCAATACTACGAGAGTGTTGTGTTTGTTTGTTTGCATAATCAGGGAGAGATTGAAGAGATACCCTCGCAGTTCCCAGCTCCCCCCCCCCCTTTCCCTCGCCCCCCCCCCCCCCCCCGGCCTTCCACCGCTCCCATGTATCCCCCTCCTCGAAAAGGGGGAGGAATGCGAATAGAAAGATAATAGACAGACAACCACAAGAAAGACAGACGATCGCTAGAAGGAGATGTTACGCTAGATAGAATGGGAAAGAGAGCAGGAGAGGATAAGGAAAGATTGATGGAGGAAAGGGGAAAGCAGGGAAGGGGGGGGGGGGGGGGAAGGAGGGTTGAGTCTGAGATCCTCACTGTCTTGAAATGCAAATACTAAGTTTTGTTTGTTGTTTTTGTTTTGCATGAATCATCATTTTTGCTAATACCCTCGCATTCCCCACTCCCCCCCCCCCTTTCCCCTCCCCCCCCCCCCCCCCCCGGCCCTTCCCACCTCCCATGTATATCCCCTCCTCGGTTCTGTGTCCATGCCTTCTACTTATAGAAAGATAAATAGACAGACAGACAGACAAAAAGAGAACACGACAGATCGATTGATCGAAGGTAGATAGATAGTAAGCTAGATAGATAGGTAGACTGATTGAATAGAGATAGATAGATAGATAGAAAAAAGATAGACAAGAGAGAGAGGTAAGGAAGAGAGAGAGAGAGAGAGAGAGAGAGAGAGAGAGAGAGAGAGAGAGAGAGAGAGAGAGAGAGAGAGATTTCTTCTGCGTGTCTGCCTGCGTGTTTGTGGAAGGACAACCGTAGGTCTATGCGTACGAGCGTGTTGCGTGCGGCGTGCGTGTGTGCGTACGTGTGAGCGTGCGAGCGTACGTGCGTGTGTGCGTGCGTGCGTGGACGCACCTGCATAGGGTCGTGCGTGTCTGTCCCTCTGTCAGTCTACCTGTCCTCGTGACAAGTTGTCAGTTCGCCACCTCGCCTGTCCGTCAAAACTGTAAGCTGTTCTGTCTTTTTGTTTACACGCCCACCGAAGAGGGAGGGGTGCCCGCCTCTTTGCTCCGGGCACTTCTCCTATTTACATACATAATGAGTTTGTAGGGTTCTTTATCCGGCGCTCGAGAAGTCCCAAGGGGTCTTGAATGAAGAACCGTCTTAAGAGACATGCTTTTATAAAACTGGGTGTAGCTTCGGCTTTTTTCTTTTTCTTTTTTTTTTTTTTTTTTTTTTTTTTTTTTTTACTTTAGGTTAGAAAAGTCACCGATTGATGTATTTCGTGACTTATATGATGACTAATTCATAAATAATGATGGATTCATCTAGAACTAAGCAAGCCAGAAGAGGCCCTTGGGAAAAGCGAAGACCCCCACCACTGGATTCTCTTTTGTCTTCCCAGCTCACTGTGCGGTGATAGGATTAAAATAGCACCCCCCCACCCCCCCCCCCCCCCCCCCCCCACCACACACACACACCTCTCCCCCATCCCATTCCCCTACACACCCTTCTCCCGGTACCCGTGTAAAAAGACGATTTTGCTCACAGGATTTGGGTTTTTAATCCCCGATCTGTAGAACATTGTTCGAGTCGTAGATATCAGTGCTTTCCCCTTCCCCCCCTCCCCCCCCCCCCCCTCATTAAAGAGCATGTATATTTTCTTGCAAAAAAAAATTACGAAAGTGTCGGGTGGAAAAATGTCCTTTTTTGTGATGTTAAATAAAGGGAGGGGGGGGGGGGGGGGCTCTTTAGATTTCCCTTTCATCATCGTTCGCCCTAAAATGTGATAGATTCAACATGTGGTGTGTGTGTGTGTGTGTGTGTGTGTGTGTGTGTGGTGTGTGTGTGTGTGTGTGTGTGTGTGTGCGTGCTCGTGGCATGCGTGTTGTGTGTGTGTGTGTGTTGTGGTGTGTGTGTGTGTGTGTGTGTGTGTGTGTGTGTGTGCGCGCGCGCGTGCGTGCGTGCGTGCGCTCGTGTTTGTGTGTGGTGTGTGGTGTGTGTGTGTGTGTTGTGTGGTGTGTGTGTGTCAAAAATCAGCTCAGCACTTTTTTCTTGAAATCACGCTCTCAGAAGTGATCTGTTAAACTATAACTAAGTAGTGTTTTGTTGAAGTTAGCTCATTAATGTTTTGTTTAAAATCACGCTCAGAATTGTTTCGTTAAAATCACACTCAGTAATGTTTTGCTAAAATCACGCTCAGTAGGTTTTGTTATTATCTTTTTTTCTGTTTTAGCTCTGTAGCGTTTTGTTTAAATCAGCTCAGTAATGTTTTTTGCTAAAATCAGAAAAAAAAAGTTTTATTAAAATCAGCTCAGTAGTGTTTTTTGCTAAATTTTACGCTCAGTGGGTGTTTTGTTAAAATCAGGTAAGTAGTGTTCATTAAAATTAGCTCAATAGTGTTCTGTTAAACTCATCTCAGTAGTGTTTTGTTAAAATCAGCTCAGTAGTGTTTCGTCAAAAATCAGCTCAGTAGTGTTTCGTTATAGTCAGCTCAGTGGAGTTTTGTTAAAATCAGCAGGAGTGTTTCCTTAAATTAGCTCAGTAGTGTTTCGTTAAAAAAAATCAGCTCAGTGTGTTTCGTTACAGTCAGCTCAGTTTGATTTTGTTCAATCATCAGCTCAGTAATGTTTATTGAAATCACCTCAGTATTTTTTTTTTGTTAAAATCAGTTCAGTAGTGTTTTGCCAAATTGCCTTCACAGAATTTTGTTAAAATCAACTCAGTAGAGTCCATTAACTGAATAGTGTTTACTGACAATAGCCCAGTAATGTCTTGTGACAATACGCCCAGTAGTGTTTTGTTAAAATCACGCTCAGTAGTGTTTTATTAAAATCAGTAGGTGGTATTTGTTACAATCAGCCCAGTAGTGCTCTGGTAAAATCAGCTCAGTCATTTTTTTTTTTTTAATTACACTAAATAGTATTAATTAAAAACTGAGTCAGTGGTGCTTTGTAAATTCAACTCAGTAGTGTTCATTTAACTTAGCCCAATTGTGCTTTGAAAAAATAGTCAGGCTCAGTAACATTTTGCTAAAATCAGCACAGAAGTGCTTTGTAAAAATCAGTTCAGTAGTGATTTGTTAAAAATCATCCCTGCAGTGTTTCCATTGTCTTGTGGTCAGAGAACAAACTAGCAGACGCCAGTGAAAACATTTTCTATTGAACGATGTGCAAGATCAATTTTTCTTTTTCCCAATCCTCCGATCGTTACTATCGAAATGGGTTGTGACGTAAGGTGGCAAAATGACGTGAAACATTGAGTACACGTCATCAGACTGATGTCATCGCTGATGAGATCAAACCCACAGCTGTTGTGCTGTTGTCATAGTCTTTGTTGTGATTATTCTTTCAAGGTAGGTGTCAAAAACAAACAAACAAACAAAGTGAGAGAGAGAAAAAACAACAATACAAAAAAACCTCGGTAAATTAATTAATTCCCACAGATGACTGCAAAATGCGTGTGAGCATTTCTTTGCACAATATATATTCCAATACATGAAATATTAAGCTTGTCTACTTTAAAACAAAAAAAAAAAAACAAAAAAAAAAATGTTTCCCAGAGCAAAATCAACCATCTGAAATAATAAATGGGAAAAAAAAGGATATCGTCTGAGAGCTATATATATCTACGTTATAGAAGCAAAGGTATAATATATATATATATATATATATATATATATATATATATATATATATATGTGTGTGTGTGTGTGTGTGTGTGTGTGTGTGTCATAATATTCTTATTTCATCAAACTATGAATGAACTTCTTAGGACACAACCCGTCATGTCAAATTCATGCCTGTGCTTATTCTGTTTTCTTCTATCCTTTTTTTTCGTTTGTTTGTTTGTTGGTGTGTTGCTCAGTTTTCTACTCGTAAAAACTCAGAGGAACGGTGTACACTTTTATTGATAACGTGCACAGATGCAAAAGAACATTTACACTACACAACAAAAACATTGATCTTACCTGAGCGTGTACATACAAATTGTTCAACCCACCTTTGCTAAATATTGTCTCTTCTTGCCCCTCACCACCCCCTCCCCCACCCCATCCCCCCCACCCCCCGCATGCGCGCTTGCGTACTCTCTCTCTCTCTCTCTCTCTCTCTCTCTCTCTCTCTCTCTCTCTCTCTCTCTCACACACACACACACACACACACACACACACACACACACACACACACACACACACACCACACACACGCACGCACGCACGCGGCGCGCGCGCGCGCGCGCGTGTTGTTGTTGTTGCTGTGTCGCGTGTTTTTATCTGGAGATGATAAAGCTTTGAACAGACAACAAACGTTTCATTCTTTTCTGCATATGCATATACGCTTCGCTGACTATCATATTCGCTTATCATCAGTATCTCTTTACCCCTCGGTTCATTTTCTCCTCCCCCGCCCAACCCCCCCATCGGTTCACTTCTCCTTCCCCCCGCACACCCCCCCCCCCGTCTTATCCCTCCCCCCCCCCCCCCCCCCCCCCCCCCCCCCCCCCTTTTTTTTTTTCCCGAATGCATTTTAAGGACAGAGGAGATTTTGACAGAAACTGCGCAGTTTGGTTGTTATCTTGTGAATCGTGCCAGAATCTTTTTTGACAAAAGCGAATTCAAACGAAACGAAACAGCTGGTTGTCGGTTGATTTCTGTTAAGCCCTTTCGTTAATTGAATAATCAGTTTATTCATTCATTTATTCACCCATTCATGTATTTATTTATTTATTTCCTTTCATTTACTATTTATTTCCTAATTTATCTTTGTTCGGTTTTGTTTTCCTTTTCTTCTTTTGTGGTTAGTATCAGAGCCAGCTTTGCTGTCTTACTCCCCACTTTCCCCCCTGTCTCACTTAGACAACATGAACTTTTAAGATTCCCCCCCCCCCCCCCCCCCCCCCCTCCCCCCCCCCCCCACCACTCCCCCCCACTTTCCCGTTCCACTACCAGGAGCATTCTGTCCCCCCCCCCTCCCCCACCCACACCACACACACACACACACACACACACACACACACACACACGCACGCACACACACACACACACACACCATACAGACATATCATGCTCATAAAAAACAAAAACGTATGTACAGATACAACTAACTAACTGACCAGGTAGCTGACTGACTGACTAACTAACTAAGTAACTAACTAACTAACTAACTAACTAACTAACTAACTAACTAACTACTAACTGACTAACTACCAGGTAGCTGACTAACTACTAACTAACCACATAACAAATACATGAATTAAACCATCTTTCTCCCACCCGTCAACTCCGAAAGACAAAAGTGTCAATCAATATAGGAGTTCATCAACTAAAATAACTAAAAACAAAAGCAAAACAAATAAGGGAAAAAAAAAAGAAAGAAAGAAAGAAAGATAGCAACGAAGAAAAACAGAAAGATCTGACGAACAGAAAACAAGTATTAATGACAGAAAAGAAAAAAAAAGATCACCGGCTGTCTGGCTGTTCGTTTTAAAACAGGGAAAATATCACGATCTGGGTTTCATCAGAACACATGCTAAAATTAGCTAAAGAAGACCAAGAATAAAATAGAATAAAAAAATAAAATAAATAAATAAGTTGCATCTTGTTTCCTACTCATACAAGTGAAAGAAACGTTCAAACTGCTTAATGAAGTATACGTCGAACCCACTGACATCCGCTGCGGGAGCTATGCCGATAACATGGATGATTTACGACTTACGCCAAACTGACATCTCTCAGTAATGTCCCCTGCCATACTCCCCCCCTCCCCCTATCCCCCCCACCCCCACCCACCCGCACCTCTTCTCCCACCCCCCCTTCAACTACCCACCCTGAACGTGAAGCGGCTCCTCTGACGCAGATAATGGCAAGTAAGTGAAGGTGGTTTATCACCAACGCTAAACCAAAGTTTCTCAACAATGCCCCCCCCCCCCCCCCCCCCCCCCCCTCTCCCCCTCTCTCTTCCTGTCTTCCGCCTCCTCTCCCAATAGAAACAAACAACACAAATGAGCTAGCTCAAAACCACCATAACCTGCCAACAACAGCGCCGAGTCGTCGCTCTTTCTCTTCTAAAGCGCCATACCCTTGAAGTAGGTGCCAAATAGTAGAGGAAAGATCGCTGATAGACATATTACTATTACTGATCACCAATTAGCGGAGAGCAGGAAGATCTTCATTATCGTAAACCTGTCAGTAGTACCTGCTATCAAATTTGTCAGTCTCTTACATGAATTTCACAGATTTTCTTTATGGAATAGGTGTTTTTTTTTTTTTTTTGTTTTTTTGTTTTTTTTTTATAATAACGTATTGAGTAGACTATCTATACATTCATGTCAAATCCTCCGAGTTTATGACAGTGAAATGGTGCTAAATGCTTGTTAGAAAAAGATTGCACCGGCGATTTAGAAAAAGGAGGGTTAGAAAATGGCGAATTTCCCCCTCCCCCTCCCCTCCTCTTCATTCTGCCCCCTCCCTTCCCAACCGCTATCACCAACATCCCCCCCCCCCCCCCCCCCCCTCACACACACACACACACACACACACACACACGCATGCACGCACGCACGCACGCGCGCGTGCACACACACACACACACACCACACACACACACGCACACACTATTCTCCCTCCCTTCACACCCTTCCCACCCACCCAACAACAACAACAGCCACAACAACAACAACAACACACATAATCTCTCATCATCCCTCCCGCCTCCCCACCCCCCTTTCCACCCAACCCTTGTCACGCGATAACAACAAACTCATTTCCAAAGCAAATAAGTCGTTCAACTTTTGCGATTTGGTCGCGAGGAACAGCCCGTCATTTTCGATGGCCTATCTACGTAAACTCCAACTTCGTTTTACGTCATTACTAAAACACCCTCCTGCCAGAACTCTACACTGAAACTGTTTAGTCACTGTAGATAAAAGGGATGTTTACGACGATTTTCTTCGCGGCTCGTTCCAGCGAATTGAATGGCGCCAATTGGGGTCTGGATGGTCTTCGCTGGATGAAAGTAAGGTAAGTTTCTCTTAATCATGTAGGGTCCCGAGTTCAAATCTCTCCGATTGAGGCCGCCAATATTTGAAGATTTTCTCCTCAGAGTCAACGTCCTGGTAGAATCCATTTGTCTTTTGGTCCTTCGGATGCCGATGTAAAAATCCAGGACCTGTGTGTGAGTACATGCGTTGACAGCAAAACGAAGAGGAAAAAAAAAAACCGCTTTCAGTCATGCATTTCGCTTTTGATCCTTCATATAACGATGTGGTGTCCAGTGCTGTTGGGATGAAAGGACATGAGCGCCACACACACACACACACACACACACACACACACGCACGCACGCACGCACGCACGCACGCACACACACACACACACACACACACACACACACACACACACACACATACACACCCACGCACGCACGCACGCGCACACGCACACACACACACACATATATATATTTGGATGTCGTATTTAGATATTATACCTGAAGACGGAGTGTTGCTGTCTCAATGGTGGATTAGAGAATTAATGGTCACATACACCCCCCCCCCCCCCCCCCCCCCCCCCCCCCCCCCCTCGAAAAAAAAAAAAGAGAAAAAAAAAGAAATCTTGCCAAAAGTCAGCTTCGAAAATCGGACTTCTAGCTCACGAGTGGAAAAGAAAAGAAAGAAAAAAAAAAAAAAGAAGAAAGAAAGAAAGGAAATGACAGAAAAGAAGAAGAAGAAACAGTAAAGAAAAAGAAAAGAAGGCGGAGGAGGACGAGGAGGAGGAGGAGAAGGGCAGAACTTAGGAGAACATGAGGATTATAAAGAAGAACCACAAAGAAAAATCAAAAACGAGAAGAAGAGAGAGTAGAGTAAACAAAATGACCAGGGGGAAAGGGGAAAACGAGAAAAGAAGAAGAAGCAGAGAAAAGAAGGAGGAGGAGGGGGAGAAGAAGAGGAGGAGGAAGAGGAGAAAGAGGAGGAAGAAGAGAAGAAGGAGGACAAGCGCCAGATCATATCAAACAGGACGGACAGACAGTCTGCTCTTTATATTTCTGAATGAAGAGAGCAAGCCACAATCCCACGCGGGTCCTCGCAAAGCAAAGCTGCAGAAGTGGCGAAATGACAGAACAGCATATCCTAAAACGGACTCAGATGTCACGCAAACTGGGTTTGAAAAGATCGATTCATATAAATTTTCAAAAAATGATTAAAAAAGAAGCGTGGGAGGAGAATGGAGGGGTTCAATAATGGATCATACCACTGCGATGCCTCATGTATTTTAGACATCATGTTATTTAAAAGGAATAAGTCACAAGACAACACCTTTGACAGAAATGCGTTCACATAAAAACCAAGAAAAAAAACCCAGCAAAATACTAATTACTAAACAAATAAGACAAAGAAAGGGACACAACTCATCCTTTATTTATCATGACGATTCAGTCCATGCTGGAATTATGAACGAAAAAACAAGCAATAAAAACAAGAATTAATTTCGATTATGTTTCCTACCACTTGACAGATATTGTACCAACCCAAACACAACGTTTTATATCTCGCGATGAAGGTAATTGGGGAAGAAAAAAAAAAAAAACGCAGAAGAAACTACAATGAGCAGTTATACACACAAGCAATTGAATAAATAAATAACTTTCTTGATGCTAATCCCATCGTAAAATGACATATATATATAATGTCCAGACACGATTTACTTTAACGATAAACTCAATGACATATGTATCAATGAATCAGTTTATGTTTTTATCAACAAACAGGCCAACACGTGGTCACGAGAGAGAGAGAGAGAGAGAGAGAGAGAGAGAGGAGAGAGAGAGAGAGAGAACAGTGAGTTCAGAATCATAATCGATTGCCGTCGTCAGGAACGATGTCCTCTCTCTCTCTCTCTCTCTCTCTCTCTCTCTCTCTCTCTCTCTCTCTCTCTGTGTGTGTGTGTGTGTGTGTGTGTGTGTGTGTGTGTGTGTGTGTTCGTGAGTGGGTATGTTTGTGTTGTGTGTGTGTGTGTGGGGGGGGGGGGGGGGGGGGTGCGCGCGCGCGCAGTAAATGGTCGAGTGTTCTAGGAAACATCAATAACCGAGCCAAGCCATCCATGCTGCAGGACAATTTCACTTATCCAAATAACAGCACATTGTTTTCAATAATAGTAGAGAGAGAGAGAGAGAGAGAGAGAGAGAGAGAGAGACAGACAGACAGACAGAGAAGAGACAGAGAAAGCGAGAGGAGTAAGCTGGCAGCCTTCTTTCTTGCGTTTCTTTGTCAATAAGAAATGATCGACCATCACTTTGCGGAGCATGAAGGAAAATAAAATGGCATTGAATACATTATTGAAAATTCAATTCATAAGAATCAAAATAACAGAAACAATCACACGAAACTTTCTGGAAAAACGGACCGTGGCCTACGAAAAACGCCGTTCATTTTGACGGTCTACTGGATGTGCGAATCCCATGGCAGTGCTATGCTTTGTTTTACATAGTTGTTAAGAACCATCAGCAATTTATACCGTTGAACATGGTCTCTGTGAAGTTTCTGTTACGGATTGGAAACTAGCTACAAAGTAGTATGTTCGTTTTTTTTTTTTTTTTTTTTTTTGTTTTTTTTTTTTTATGCATCATTAAAACATCATGCAAATATTTTTTATTTCATATTTTGCATGCCCCCCCTTCCCCCCCCCCCCCCCCCCCCCCCCCCCCCCCCCCACACACACACACACCTCCTCATCCCACCCCACTTATTTTCTTTTCTTTCTTTCTTTTTTTTTTTTTTAATTTGTATACGGGAGATAACTCCTTCAATGCGTATCAAAGGTTTACTTTCCCAGGCAATAAACAGTTCCATCTTCTAGACACATGAACTGACTCGAAAAGCGGATCAAGGACTCATTCAATGGCTGTACCCGAGTGTTCTGCTGGTTACAAACCATTTCTCACGGTCTCACCATGTCGTACGCAACAAAGCAGAGGGTTTTTGTTCGCCAACTCCTGTTCTCTAGGTTGACCAAATTGGTTACGGGGGAAACGAATACCCTCATCTGAACTGGGGATTTTAAGCCTGAGTTTCAATTTGTGGACATTTTTTTTTCATTTTAAGTTGATTTTCACCCTGGCTGTCGCTTGGGGGTTGTAAAAACAAACAAACAAACAACGAACGTAAATAATATCAACCATAACTAACAACAGAAACAACCAGACAAAAGTAACAACAACAACAAAAATCAGTAAATAAACAATTTTGTATACACACACACGCACGCACAGACAGAGAGAGAGAGAGAGAGAGAGAGAGAGAGAGAGAGAGAGAGAGAGCGCAACGAGAGCGCAGCAGCAACAGCAGCAGCAATAGCAGCAGCAGACGAAGCAACAGGTATAGGACATAAGACACGTATCTACAGCGGCAAAATTTTTGTTTTTAAACAAAACCCCTGATAAAACAACGCCCTTCCGCAACAGGGACGCAGAGAGAGAAGGGAAAGAGAACAGATCAAAAAACCTTTAGCGTGTCGGCCGCGTTCAGTAGCGATCCACTTGCCGCTACACCCAGAGTGTCTCTTGTCCTACTCACGCCAGGTTATTAACAACAACAACAGCGGCGACGCAGAATACTTGAACGCTCTTAGCCCATACAAAAGCTGGAGTGGCCTGGGAGAGATTTACCTCCCTTCAACGTTCAAACACAATCGATGGTTTTTTCTATTTAGAGCGCGCCGGGCGCGTGCAGGGAGTGTTTCGGACCTAGCTGTTCCTTGTTTGCGTGTTTCGGCGCTTGTGTGCATAGTTTTGATAGGAGACTCTCTGATGTTTTCTTTCCTTTCTTTTCTGTTACCTTTCTTTTTCCTCTCTTTCTTCTTTCCATTCCCCCTTTTACCTTTTCTTTTCTTTTTTCTTCCCTTTCCCCCCAACTCCTCTCTGTCTCTCGTTTGTCTTGTCTTTCATTTTTTTTTTTTTAAACCTCTCTCCCTGTCGAGTTCAAAAGTTTCAAGCGTGGGAACTTTCTTTTACTTTTAAAATGTTCGATAAATCGCGTTTTAATCGATTTATTTTGTTTTCAGTTGTATGGTAGGGGGTTTCACTGAGTGTGTGTGGTGTGTGTGTGTGTGTGTTGTGTGTGTGTGTGTGCGTGCGTGCGTGCGTGCGCGCGCGCTTGTGTGTGTATGTGTGTGTGCGTATGTGCGTGCATGTGTGTGTGTGTGTGTGTGTGTGTTTGTGCAGGAGGAAGGAGGGATGCAGAACCAGAGGTGGGAGGAAGGCGCGAAGGAAGGTGGAGGGGAAGGGAGGACGGGGGGTTTACCTACCAGCCCCTGGCAACATAATGTAAAGTGATGCATGTAGCGGACTGGAGCCATCGGTTCGCAATCCCATCGAGGAATATTTTTTTGTTTGTGGGATTTGTGTCTTCTAATCTACCCACCAACAGCTCCTGCCAAGGAGCTGATTGTGATGCCGGCTCCAGATTGGGGAGAGGAAAGGGGGGGGGGGGGGGGTGGGGGGGGGGGGGGGGGGGGGGGGGGGGGGGGGGGGGGGGGGGGGGGGGGGGGGGGGGGGGGGGGGGGGGGGGGGGGGGTTGGGCGGGGGGGGGGGGGGGGGGGGGGGGGGGGGGGGGGGGGGGGGGGGGGGGGGTGGTGGGGGGGGGGGGGGGGGGGGGGGGGGGGGGGGGGGGGCGGGGGTGGGGGGGGGGGGGGGGGGGGGGGGGGGGGGGGGGGGGGGGGGGGGGGGGGGGTGGGGGTACTGGACCGCACGGTCGACCTGTTTGGGTTCTCCATCCACTTCCATGAATGCTCTCATGTTCCTGACCTGACCGCTGCACGCGTGTATCTGCGTTTCTCGTTCTCTGGCCTGGCCATCGCTGGGACATATTGTGGAAGAAAGAAAATCCCTGTCTCTTTAGTTTCTGACCAGAGTAAAAAACTCCGCAGTAACTGTCTTCGTCGTCGTCTCAAACCCTTATCGAATCATCAAAAAAACAAAAAAAAAAAAAAAAAAAAGAAGAAGAAGAAGAAAGAAACGCAAAAAAGAAAAAAAAAAGACAAACAATTCTGTGAACCTACGCTTCATGTAAGCCTTTGTAGGGACCTTCTATTCGATTTCCACTTCACGTCCACTAAGCTACATGGTGGTGATTGATATTATCAAAGTGTTCGATTGATGTCGGCAAGTTCATGTGGAACCGTCGTTTGAATGGGCCTCTGTGGCTGGTAGTGTCCACCGAAGAAACACTCCTTCACGTTGTCTCTGGGACTATGGCTGATACAAACCTCAGCAAGGTGGTGTTGGGGGGGGGGGGTGAATCGGTGAAATCGGGGAAGAGAGAGAGGACGAGGGGAATGCTGGTTAGCAAAGAAGCAGCCTGCGTATATTGCTGGATCAAACAGACAGGCACCAATGAACATCCTCCCCCGTTGTCTCGAAAGACAGAAAGTGACGACAGAATGCGGTCTCCTTTGGTGTGTTGCCTCTCATAAAGACGCCGCCCCCCCCCCCGATCAATGGTTCCAGGTGGACTGCCAGGGGCTGAGACTGCGATAGGATGCCAACCCGGGTGCGTTGTGGTGTGAGAATGTCAGAATGCGATGGTACAGCAGACGATACATAAGAAAAGTGCTATGCAATATCACTAACAGACCTTTCATTTCTGTATTCCCATTCGTTGTTACCTTCACCAGCAATTCCATGCTTTGCTCATCTGTTGGGTTTTTGTTTGTCTAAAATTTCATAACCGATTTAGCAAAACAAAAAAAAAAAAAAAAAAAAAAAAAAAAGAAAAAAGAAAGAAACTTTTTGCGCGACGAGAGCGTGGTGGACAGAATTGTGCCCAAAAAGTTTTGGGGTGGATCCGGGAAGCAAACCGGATAATACCGCAAATCCCGGATCGGTTAGAATACTTTATTACATAACACGATGGATTACCTCCTTCAAATCTGTTCCAACTTTTACTTCCCCCCCTGGTGGAAGACATGAATCCAAGCTTTAATTCAACAGTTTTGACAAGATTATTATTACAGGCTTTCCACGGACTTAACTCGTTGTAAACTTTATTCATGAATTGCATAATTGTCAGCAAAGGCTACTTTATATCTTTGAAACATTCAGGTCATCCTGAAACTTCATCGTGATAAAAAAAAAACGCTACGCTAGGATTGTGTTGTGTGTGTTGTGTGTGTGTGTGTGTGTGTGGTGTGTGTGTGTGTTGTGTGGGGTGTGTGTGTGTTCATTTGAAGGACAGTTGACTATACGGAGATAAGTACTTTCTCCCTCCCGTATCCATACCGCAAGATAATTTTCCCTCTCTAGGCGGGTCCAGACCTCGTTCCATCTTGCGCTAGGTCTGCTTTGCCCAGAATTGTGCCCTTCTAGTTTGGGATAGATCGGTTTGTACTTGCTCGCAGCTTTGTCTGATTTTGTCCACCCTCGCCTGTTAGTACTCCTCCGAATAATCTCCAAATGGAACTAATAATCGGCGAACGTCCAATTAAACAAATCTCATATATCAATGTGTTTTTGTAGACACACACAGACACACACCACGCCCCCACCCCCACACCACACACACACACAACACACACCACACACCACACACAAGCACACACACACAAATGAAAAGCACTGTCATACTGCCAACAGGGGGCGAATTGTTTAGGCAGAATTCCTCTGAACATTCCGGTACATTTTCAGAAAAGAAAATTTAATAAACATGATTTTTGATTAAAAGTTTCTAAAAAAAAAAAAAAAAAAAAAGGTAAGCTGATTCCTGGAAAGCATTTTGGTGTAACTGAAAGACAACAGAGCAAGCAGTTCTTGTGCAGCTTTACACAGAAACAGAAGCAAATATTCAAAAAAGATTGGAAACTAATACCTTTAAAAATCATTTAAAGAAAATACGAATTTTAGGAAGGATGAAATGGAGAACTGTGGGATACAAAATTGACGATAATTGTAAAAAAAAGGAAAAGGCTCTTTTTACTCTTCCATAGTTTTGCATCAGTACTATTCTTGTATTCATAACCTTCATTCCTTAAACGAATCTCAATGAATGGTTGTCATCCGGGTAATATCTTCACCCCAAGGTTCACGTTTTCAAAAACCTCCCAAAGGTTCTGTAGTGTACAAGAAAGGAATGTTCGGGCAAAGCTTCAAGGTGTTCTAATGTGGTAATTTCAGAGACAGTGCCATCCTGTTTTTTTTCCTTTGTTTCTTTCTCTCTTTTTTCCTTTTTTATCGATTCGAGTGGTTCCCTGAAGTCTACATGTGCCCTGATGTTTCTTCAATGTTGCAAGTGTTCCGAGAGTCCAACCTGTTGTAAAAAACGCTTACAAACGATCTCGCTGGATTCTCTCTTGAGGGCACACAAGACCGTATGGCCCGAAAGGGCTTGGACTGTGTCTGGAAGTGGCAGTTTGTGCTCTCAATCCTGTATCCTGTCACATTTGACCAGTGCATCTTTGTGTGGTGTGGGGATGTGGCTCGACAGCTTGAAGTGCTGGTGTGTTTTTCGTTCTTTCGTGCCGGTGGATTCAGCCTCATGAAATAATATCGGGGCTTGGTACACCCTTCTGATTTTTTGGTGATTGTCGACTACTTTTTAAAGATGTTCTAGTCCTACTGTAATAGTTTGCACATCAATGTATGTCTGATTTATTACCCATCTGTTCAGAGCCGTTTATGGGGTCCCCTTGAGATAATCTTAATGTGTGAGTGGTCCTGGCGTGCCTGTATACCCATCGTCGAACCAGCGTGCGCAGACCTCCAAGGTTGGGTACGGACTGCTCTACTAAGAAGTCAGTGTCGAAGACAGTGTTGATCTTCTCTGGGTTCCGTTCCCCTCTTCTCTCGAGCAGCCCTCCGGTGGTGTTGTTCTTTTTCCTTTCCTCTGTTTTCCAAAGTCTCTTAGTCTTATCTCCTAAAGCCCACGGCTGCATTTCTAGTACCTACAGGCTGCCCAGGGCCACGTTCTGGGGGGGGGGGGGGACCAGTGCTGCACCCCAACCCGTCTTGTGGGGGTGGTGGGGGGGGTGGGGGGGTGGGGGGGGGTCACCACCGACTCTCTTTCATTTACCCGATACTTCAGACGCTTTAATTTGGTGTCTAATCTCCAATTTTGCCCTGGGCGGCTGCCCACCCACACATCTTTAGCCATCCGGCAAGATTTGTCCGAAGCCACGAATACAACCCATTTCCAACACAGTTTCCTTGCATATCACTCATTTTCTATTTTCTGCCATATTTTACATTCCCGAAAACCCAGGTGTCCCCAAAAGCCAACATTATGTATCCTACAACCCAGATTCCATAAGGAAAAACCCCAGTCCAACAGTTTCAGGTCCCAAAGCTTGCTTGACCCTGACAAATTCGAACAAGATGCAAAGTTTATCAACGTACTCCCCAGTTTATCTTTGACTACAAAGCCTTTTCTGAGAATATTCCATAAAGAAGAAAAACCGTTTTGGACCGTTATCAATAGCCAATAAAGTTAGTAACGGCTATTTCTGGTAAAATAAAACATCGGGCATAATCATTCACATGATCCATAATGAACATACGTACTACAAATTTTTCAGAAAGATCGGGTCCCAGAAGTTTTGTATGGAGCGAGAGTGAGCACATTTCGACCACGGACAGACACCACAGACAAAACACAGACAGACCACACAGCACCAAACAGCATTTCTTTGTTCCCATTGTAAAGTACAGTACTGTTTCGATAAAGACTTGGGGTACAAAAAGGCCTGAGACTGCTCAAGACTGACTGAGTTTCCCCCAGTGAATCTCACCCTTGTTTTTTGAACACTTTTAGTCCTTTTGGAATCATGACTTGGCAGCATCAGACTTGGCGTGCACAGTCTGACGGACATGGCACTGAAGGAACTTTAGCCTTAAAGATCCTGATTTTAACATATATATATATATATATTTATTATATATATATATATATATATATATTATATATATATTATAATATATATATAGGCGGTCCCATTTTTGTTCCATCGTTAGATGGAGAGAAGCGACTTCACAAATAACGTTCAATATAGTTCTATCGCTGCAGTCAAACCCTCAAGTTTGTTATTGCCGTGAATATGCAACGCTAATGTGTGTGTGTGTGTGGTGTGTGTGTGTGTGTGTGTGTGTGTGGTGTGTGGTGTGTGTGTGTGTGGTCGCGCGCGCGACCACCGTGCGCGCAACATCGTGTGCGTGTGTAGAATCGACGATGGATATGGGAGGCAACGTCCCATCATAAACAAGCATTCACTTCAGTTATTACATTAACGACTTCGTCACTCATTGTCTGTTGTCCTCGACCCTTTTTACTGGCCTCAAATATCACTTGATCTCACTTTGCGCTGTTGGATAGGGAGTGGGGGGGGGGGGGGGGGGGGGGTGGGGGGGGGGGGGGGGGGGGGGGGGGGGGGGGGGGGGGGGGGAGGGGGGGAGGGGTGGGGAGGGGGTGCGGAGGGGGGAGGGGGGGGGGTTATTCCGGGGTCACACTACACCCGGTACGGTTTTTCTTAATGTTATCCTGTTGATGTACGGACAACTGGTGAGCACGAAGGGACACCGAGTTTATGTGTAAATAACCTGCATTTTCAGTAATCGCACCCTTGCTTCCTGCGGAGACAATGCCTTGGGCTTCCCAGTCTCTCCGATCACGCCGAGGCTCGTCTCACGGTCCTTCAGCACGGAACACAATCCTCAACCTTTTAAATTTAAACGACCAACGATCTCGCGTCAATCCCCTACCTTGACAGTCACTATG
>JADBJO010027141.1:0-21675 GCA_016801955.1 Conus betulinus
CAGGGAAGTGTCAAGGCGCACCAGCATAAACAACATTGTGGCCGAGGTGAAGCAAGCGGCGGTGGAGGTGGCTGGGACACATCCTTCGGATGGGCAAGACCAGACTCCCTCACACTGCGCTGAGATGGGCACCACCGGGAAGAGGAAGCGAGGCAGACCACTCGGCACCTGGAGGAGGACAGTGGAGGAGGAGATGAGAGAGGCAGGCAAGACCTGGAATGAACTGAGCTGGCTTGCCCAGACAGAGAGGGCTGGAGGGAGCTTGTTGGCGCCTTATGTCTCGGATTGCTGGATGAAGAGGATTAAGTAAGCCTACAAAGATGTTAGTCAGAAGGACTGGAATCCCGTCATATAGACAGATACCAGTATGTATTAATGATGATGTGTACGAGATAGATAACTGGAGTCATATGAATTATTTTGAGCAAGATGGCCCCATATTCAAATGATCAAAGCATTGCCTTCAGGGCTGACAATCATGACTTCGAACCACCACTTGGGTCAGATTTTTTCGGCTTTGAAAACCCTTTCTATTCAACCAGTGGTAAATGGGTATCTGGTTCAGATTAGGAAAAATTGAAGGCTGTGGATGGACAAGGAAGTGCTCATAACACTTATTTTTTAAGAACAATCACGCTTCTTTTATCTATTTCTGGGCAAACCAGTCATTTCTTATTCCTTAGTCTAATATCTATAGGTCATTAGGTCGTGTAAAATTCAAAGGAAAACAACACATTAGTGTGTGTGTGTGTGTGTGTGTGTGTGTGTGTGTGTGTGTGTGTGTGTGTGTGTGTGTGTGTGTGTGTGTGTGTGTGTGCGTGCGTGCGTGTAACATGGACTGAAACTGAAACTTCTTATCATTCCTGTTTGACCGAGAAACTCTTGGGAATCAGTTGCAAACCAAAGAAATCACAGAGCCTCTCCCCACAGAAAGGTAAAGTAGCTGGAAGAGTGATGTTCACAGTCACAATCTAAGCCATTCCAATGTAATAGAAAAAACAGTGAAGCACCTTGGAATGTATTGTGATGATTCTTTGAATGATACAAAGAAGGGAAAGCAAATGGCAGAAGAAAGGCGGCAGACAATACATCAGTTTGATCTCTCTGACAAATACAAGGACAGGTGTCTGCAGTTTATGCTGATTTCAAAGCTCCTCCAGCCTGTGCTATAGAAAGTATGGGCACTAATGCAGTGGGGTCAATGGAGGCCAAAATAATAAATATTTCTTCTCCTTCTCATTCCCTTGACCTAAGTGGTCATAGTGGACACATTAGGGATGACTCCAGCAATATTCTTCTCCATTACGGCCTCTCCTCTGCTTCTCCAAGGAGTTCTGGCAGCCTGAGGTTTGCCCATTCTGTCACGTTCTCTGAACAGGTCTTTGCCTGCCTCTGTGCATTGCTCCTTCAAGTTTGCCCCTGCAGGATTGTCTTTGCCAGTGAGTCTTGTTGTGGAGAAACCACATCAGCCTTCTTTTCCTAAGTGTAGCCAAGAGGGGTTCCTGTAGTCCTGCCAGAGTGGCCACCTGCTCCCAGATAGAGTCGTTGGTTCTGTGCTCTGTCCAAGAGATGTGGAGCAGTCTTCTGTATGCCATCATTTCAAAGGCTTGGATCCTTCTCTCCAACTATGCCATCAATGTCCAATGCTCAAACTCACATAGGAAGATTGGGAGGACGAGGGCTTTGTATAGCTTGAGTTTTGTAGGGAAGCTGATTTTATTGCTTTCTCCACAGCTTTGTGAGCTTTGCCATAGCTGATGTGGTGAGAGCTCATCTGATTTCGATTTCTGTTGAATAGCGACCGTCTTTCATGAGTGTGGAGAAGAGGTTTTTGAATGCTTTCACCTCTTCCAGCTTTTGTCTCATCATTGTGATGTTTACAGTCTGGTCTTCATTGCTGCTATTCACAATTACCTTGCTTTTCGTTTTTGTTCTGTGCTTTTACTTCAGCTTCAATGTGATGGTCATGAGTACCATATCATAGTCACTGCTGATGGCTGCTCCTGGGTACGTTCTAGTCTGTGCTTTGTTGATGCTGGAGATTGGTGCACAACTGATGAATCAGAGGCAAAGGAGGCTACTCCGTGCTGATGACTGGTTGAATGTCCACAGTACCACAGTTTGTTTCTGTCACAGTCTCCCCAAATCCTGTCCACCTGACCTCTGATAGTCCTAGGATGTCCCCTTGGTATCTTAAAAGCTCATGATCGAGCTCATTGATTCTTCCAATCAGTTGTAGAGTGTGAACATTCCACGTTCTGATGGTGATGTTTTCTGATGGTAGTTTGATGGTGGTTCGGCCCCAGTAGCACACTCTGCACCTCCACCATGGGGGCCATCAGTGGAAGGCGTGCCATTGGTGACCCGGGCCTCAGCTGTTCCGGTGTGTCATTGTCTTGCGTTGTGACCCTCATGTCCTTGCTGTGAGCTTGGGGTGTTCCCTGGCAGCTCCTGTCTCCTCTCCAGATCTCCTACTGGGAGTAATGATGCAGCAGCCCCTCACGCACGTTTTGCCCGCCAGCAGAAGCTGTTACTGAAGTGTGGCTGGGAAAGGGTCCCAGAGCCTATTGTGAGAGTTGAGCATCAGGGGGGAGAGAACCAGTGATTCCCGTCCGTCCTAAAGAGGACGCTGCTGCCAGACACCAAAGGTACTATCTATCCATGACACCCCATACACCCTTAATGATATATAACAAATACTCAAGGGAAAAAAAACAGTATCCCATCTGATCATATTGACATTGCACTGTACTGTCAGGCTAGCAAAGGTGAAGTGACCCCAGAAATCCATCCTTGAGCAGGACAAATTGGGTAGATGCTTATCAACCCCACCCGATCTAAAGACTGGCAGAAAATGGGATGTGTAGGAGGCAGTGGGCGTGGCAAAGGACAACCTCACAATCAGGAATATGTAACATGACATACGCAAACCAAGAGACAGGAGCTGGGGTGAACGAAAATGACGCTGGTGTTCAGAGGCAAAGCAAAGACAGACATGGTAATAGAGGAGCTGCAGAAGGAAGAGGATAGCAACATAATCCATAAGGCAGTTCAGCGCAGCTAAATAATGCAGTGGTCTATGTTCGAGAACGCAGCCCAACGAAGTCTCAGCTGGAACAGTAAGTGGTATATGACACCTTTTAGGGTCAACTTCATTCTTTGTATACACCATATGATCTGTAGTTGGTTTGTTGCGTATGAATGCAGGGAGGTCAAATCCAATGATGTATGAAAGCACAATAATAGTTTCAACTGGAATTGCTCTATGCAACTACTACTACTACTACTACTACTACTACTACTACTACGACTACGACTACGACTACTACTGCTACCGCATATTATTGTTATTAGTAGAAGTAGTAGTATTACTATCGTCGTCGTCGTCGTCGTCGTCGTCGTTGTAATCATGTTCATTATTATTATCATTATTATTACATCATCATCAAACACTTGTCACTTTCTGGTCCCCCATTATCTGGATTACTTCTTACTTCTTTTCATCTTTATATTTAAAACCGTTAGTAGATCTGAATGAAATCTGGTTTTCAAACATGTGAACTCGATCCAGTTCAAGGTTTTTTGTTTTTTTTTTTTTCAGCCACTGACTTGATATGATCCTACCTCACATCACTACCATTTTTCATCCCTTTTCAAACTTGCAGTCGTCCAGCCCTTTTGTATGTATCTATGTCTTTGTTTTCATTAGGAAACAGCACATGAATTGTCACGGGTAAATAGTCTGAGTCAATACATTCAGCAGCGTATTATATACATGAGTCAAAATCACATGTGATAAAGTTACTTGAAAATATAAGCTAATCAACAATGCTGCGATCAGCATCTAAAATGTATGTAAAGCAGCTATCAAGCTCGCCTTCACACAAACCAATTGAAATACTTAAATCTAATGCAGCACTTGCATTCAGTAATAGATTTCCATAATTATTAAAAGCAGTCGCGATCTTGAGAACACCCGACATGATTGAAAGGAGAGATTACACAGTGTCTACTGAGAATAAGATATACTTTACAATGATTTTAGGAAGAGAGAGAGAGAGTATATGTGTGTGTGTGTGTGTGTGTGTGTGTGTGTGTGTGTGTGTGTGTGTGTGTGTGTGTGTGTGTGTGTGTGTGTGTGTGTGTGACAGAGAAAGATGTGTCAGGACATTAAGCTGTATTCAAGTCAGGGATCATATTAGCATTGGACTCCATCCACTTCAGAAGTTTCGTTTCGTTAGACTTTCCCCGTTTTTTCTGCAAAAGTATTGACAGTATACAGGAAGGGATTCAGGGTGGAGTTTAAGGGCAGTGCAAAAATAGCTAAAGCGACGTTCACTTCCTGGGGAATGGGAATACCTGTTGCTGCTAAAAGGCCACACAGTCCTATCGGGAACCAGCTCATGAAATCTGTCACAGCCACAGAGATCAGCCGACGAGCTATGGTCATGTCCCGTGACGCTTTAGCTGTAACTGTTTTTAACGAGTTTTTCTGCACTGATCTGTAAACAAAAAAACTGACCTACAGAGATCATGAGGAAGAGAACAAATTGAAAACGATGAAGATACTGAAAGAGTAATCTCTTCCCTTGAACCCCTTGCCTGGACACTGGCAGGGGAATACATATGCCTGTCTGGCCATAAAACTCCCAGTCCTTGTTCATCGGAAATAAGGGAAGAGAAGCAAGAAGAAGGCCCACCAGCCAAATCACGAAGCAAATTACTATTGCTGATAACCTCTCCAAATGCCAGGTGTTGAATGGAAAACATAATACAAGAAAAACGATCCAACGTAATAACCCAAATGATCAGAGCTGATACCTCACTAGACAACAAAGACAGAAATCCAGCCAATTTGCATGTTGTGCTATTTTTCCAAGTGTAATCTTTATGTAAATATATTCCCCGAAACTGCTGATCAGCTATTCCAATAACAGCCATGTAGACGCCCATTAGAAAATCAGACACGGTGAGGTTAGTGACAAGCACATTAAAAGCGCCGTGGGAGATCACGTTCTTCATAAACAAACGCACAGCCAAGCAGAAGATATTGCCGATTATTGATGCACAACATGTTAACCAGAGAAAACACGATACGTTCCGGACTGAAGCAGATCTTCACACGATGAAATCTCATCATGCTGGGAAAAGCAGAAAGCATCATCAAAGTGAACTGGGAGTATTTGCTGACAACACAGTCTGTAGTTCTGTGTACTGATGACTTGCAGGTGGTAAAGATTTTCAAATATGTTTACAGTAAACGTTTCTAGAGGGCTACCTTCCAAATACAATTCCTTAAGTCGTCGTGGTGTGAACTGAAATCCATCAGAGCTGACAGCATAGATGGTCGTATAAGTTAAATTTAACTTCATGAGATTCAGAAACCTGGATAGAACTTTTGAATCAAACACTGTGAGAGAGGTAAATGACAAATCGATTAGTGTTAGTTTACTCTGAGGGATCACAGAGGATGGATCTAAGTAGAGAGAGGTAAGAGGATTATCAGACAGACATAATGTTTGTAAATTTTCTAAACTGACGAAACGAGTCATGTTGACACGCTGGAGCTTGTTACCAGAAAGGTCCAGAAATTTCAAGTTAAACAGTTTCATATTTGACACGGAAAACAGAGAACACCGAGCAAGATTCAAACGGACAAGGAAACAAAGGCTCTGTACGTCATTCAAAGTAATTCCCGAACCTGCTGCGTCCAAAGAACGAATCTGAGGGAAGGAAGATACAGAGAAAGCACGGAAACACACAGAAAATTGTGACCTTGACACAGACAACCCAGAGGGCATAACTGACCACACAGCATCTCATCATCATGATGGGGGCAGTGGTGCCACCCACCCGTCACAAAGATGGTCGTCACACAGACAGATCCTGGAACCTCTGCACTGAAAGAGACCTGGGCATGTCATTTCATCACAGCCGTCCTCGTCCTCGTGGTCCAGACAGTCGTACATTCCATTGCATCGTGTGTAGATAGGCAGGCAGTCGTTGAACTGACCAGGACATCGGTAATGAGTACTGGGACAGGATTCGTTGGTCTTCATTGGTGTTGATGTGAACATCATGCCATCAAAATTAATGAGGGCAGGTGAGGGGAAATAGAACTGCCTTATCATGTGGAGCCTGTCTTCAAAGCAGCTCAATTCATCTGATTTGTCGTGACAATGAAACCTGATCACAGACATTATCGTAAGACACACATTGACCATTAGAACAACTGAATGTTGAACACATGAAGAGTGCGTACAGAAGATTTCATCACTATTATCTCGACAGTCAGGTTCAAAGTCACATAAGAGGTTGTATGAGATAAAGATGACGGCATCGTCACACATAAATATCGGCACCGAAAACGTACCACTACATACTAAATCAGATGTGTTTTGTGTGCATAATGAATGGGTTGGGGAAAAAGCATGGCGCATGTTCTAGACCGCACGCATTATATGAACCACACAGAAGAAATCTATGTGTCACGTGACCGTCTGGACACGTCGTCAGTGAATGTTTCTTAGGTAGTGACAAGGGTTCAAAGTTTTTTTTAATTTTATGGCATTTTCGTGTTCTTCTTCCTCTTCAGTTTCCATTTCTCTTACTTCACAGACTGCGTCGGACGTATAGCCATGCAAATGATTATAAACAGGGAGACAGAAAATAGTATTCACCCAAATCTACTAAAAACACTCATCTCTCCCGAATACTGCTGTCTCCTCAATGAGAAGTGAATGGTAAAGGACAGTTCTGTCCTCGCTTACAACATTCCTTTTGTATATATGGGCAACGATACATCACCGTAGTACAAACCAGTCCACGCGGTTGAAGTATACACATAGGGCAAGGTTAAGTTGTGAATTATCCTTGCCAGTTATGCACACATTTAGGTACTCCCAGTGTACTTCTTAAGGAGTGGCAATACTCTCTCGCTCTTACATGTGCATTACGTTTATTTCTATCAAACCTCTGCAAAATACCAAAGTTAGCTATTTTGTAACAACGATTGCATAACGCCACCATACCCTGACAATTAGGACTGCTGAAGACACAGCGTTCTGTTTCGTCCCGACCATCCTCACACTCTGTCTGCAAGTTACAATCCAAGTGATGCCGAAAACTGTCAAAAAATAATTTACAGAGCAGTTGAAAATTCCAGAGCTTGATTGTGGGGGCATTTTACTGAGAGAGTGGAATGAAAAGAACACTTGGTAAAAGCCAGTTTTTATAAGGTTTCGTGACATATACAACTGTCATCTTGGTAGCTCTGTAAACAAAAGCAGTGTCAGGGGGTTTTTCAGTCACTGATTTCCATAGCAGATGTATTGTGTCATTGACACCATGTATGTAGAGACTCAATGTAGGGAACCGAGAAAAATGCTTGGCCTTTCGCACACTGAACATTATTCCAGATCCAAATGGAACAAACACATTTTTTATCAGTTCACTATAGGGTACCCAGGACATAGTACTAGTGTTCAAACTGGGCATGACAAAGCCAGAAGATTGTGAGGTCAGAACGAAAAGTATTTCTGAGATTGATTCATTGTTAGGGCCCACTTTTGTAAACCCTGTATCATATTTCACTTACACAAACGCACACATCAACAAGGAGATGATTATTATTACATATTTTGCATAACCGATGAACAAATCATTTAGATAGTTCTTTTCTGTCTACATTTAATACCTAGGCAATCGGACCAGCCGCCGTGGCGCGAGTGGTTAGCGTCGCGGACTCCCGGCTGGGAGGGTGGGTTCGAATCCCATCAGAGTCATGTGGGTTTTTCTGCCCCGACCGGCTCCTACCCAGAGTTGAGTTTGCTACGGGCTCAGTTGGGAAGACTGGGACCACACAGTCGAGTTTCGTCCACTTAATGGATGCGTTTCTGAGAGTGTTGCTCAAATTTCCTGACCAACACTGCAGGTGCCTGTATCTCTCGGGCTGGTTGACGCCGGGATATATTATGAAAGGAAGCGTAGAGTACAGCCCTGTCATGTAGTCTCAGACCGAAATGGAAATCCGTAGCATCATCTTAATCATCCTCATTCTCACGATCAGCATTAAAAAAAAAAAAAAGTCTCAAGTTCTGTGGCCCTTCATGCCCTGCTCTCATGGTGACCTCATTTCGAGAGCTCACTCACGCCGGCTCCGCGACTAAGCAATTATTGTCGTCAATAGGGGGGCTTAGTAGGTGTGTCCTGCGTATGTTAGATCAGAAACAGGCGCCACTGAACACCACTCTCTCTCTCTCTCTCTCTCTCTCTCTCTCTCTCTCTCTCTCTCTCTCTCGCACACTCGTGCTTACGCGCACACGTACATACACTTTCACACTTGCGTGAGCTCGCACACACACACGCACACACACACGCGCACACACACACACACACACACACCACACACACACACACACACACACACACACACAACACACACACACACACGCACGCACGCACGCACACGCACGCACGCACGCACACACACACACACACACACACACACACACCACACACACACACACACACACACACACACACACACACAACACACCCACACACACACAAACAGAACTCATACAGAGAGAGTATTTTCGACGCTATTTTTTTTTTTTTTTTTTTTTTTTTTTTTTTTTTTTTTTTTTTTTTTTTTTTTTTTTTTTTTTTTTTTTTTTTTTTTTTTTTTTTTTTTTTTTTTTTTTTTCTTTTTTTTTTTTTTTTGAGAGAGAGAGAGAGAGAGAGGAGAGAGAGAGAGAGAGAGAGAGAACACAAAAGGAGTATAGTGAGGAGAATCAGAGGTGTGTGGTTGTCTGTGTGTTGTGTGTGTGTGTGTGTGTGTGTGTGTGTGTGTGTGTGTGTGTTGTGTGTGTGGTGGTGTGTGTGTGTGTGTGGAAGAGTGGGATGAGAAGGAATCAACTTTAAACATTGTCAGTTTTCAGCAAGTAACAGCATTTAGTTCAGGGACACGCTGGAAACAGCCTGAAGACCTCGATGGATGGTCCGGCATGACTGTTCCTCAGTCATCAACAGATGTGTAACAAGACCACCGTGCTCGAAGCGACCCCATCACACAGTCACATTCAACATCCGTTAATGGCAACACAGACAGTCACAGTCTACCAGTTAGGCCAAAACCAGTCACTCTCGAAAAACACGGACCCTTTTGCCAGGCTGGACTGCTTATTCAACTAGCAGGATGGTGCCGATGCTGATGTTAAATCAAGGACTGGCGAGGCAAGCGCGGCATTCCTACAGCATAACACCGGCTGGAGGTCAAGAGCACTGATTAGTACAAATGTCCGACTGTTTTCATTGAATCAATCAGGGTAGCTCCTGCTTTCATGATAAAATAATTACAAGCCAATAATTTCTAATGAATGCTGATGACACTAAATAACTCATCAGGAATGCCAACATAGAGACAGAAAATATTCGGAGACATCCCCAAGAAAAAAGGATGTTCCTTCTTCTTCTGCGGACAATTTTAATTGTCTGCCTCAGATCTTCAGTCCTATTGCCAAATGAATCCCACAATCTTCTCGAGGTCTTGACGGCTGCCCCCAAAGCTACATCTGCAGCCCTGCACATCTGGCCAGGTTTGATGCCATAGAACATCACGGGCTGGACAGTGTTGGATGATGTGTTCTGGGGTCTGAGATTCAGTGCCACACGGACATTCGTCTGTGTGGGCAATCTTGATTTGGCTGAGGTGGCTCAGCAGTTGCCAGTGGCCAGTTCTCAGTCTAAAGAGGATTGCTTGCTGGTATCTCTGGCACTGATGTATTGGATCAACATCACTGTCCACACCCAGCCTTCTCTTCCACTGGTTTTGGTATTGGTTGTGGATGATAGTTATGGCCTCTCTGTAAGTCTCTGTGTGGCTGAACTGCTTCACAATGCTGCTTGCCCTGGACAGAGCATCAGCCTTCTCATTCCCACTGATCCCACTGTGGAAAGGAATCCACTGGAATACAATGATGGATCGTCTTGAAAGATCATGGAGGGCTTTCTTGATATCTTGTGGCTGTTGTTTGCTCCTTTTGTTCTGAAGTCTCTGAAGCAGAAATCTGCTGTCTGAGAAGAAAGCAATCTTGGGTGGTGGGCTGTTTGACTTCCTGAACGCTTGTGCAGCATGTAGCGGAGCTGCTGACTCTGGTCTGTAGTTGGAGGAAATGTTTCTGGTTGGAAAGACTCTGTGGGTCAGTCTCTCAACAGTGTGTTTGATGAAGATGCCTGCTCCCCCGTTCTTCACTGCTCCATTTTGAGGATCCACCAGTAAACACGCGCGTCCACTCACTGAGGTCGTACTGATCATCAATCATTCCCATTGCCAAAGCTTTAAGCAGATGATGGGGCTCGGCAATCTTACCTGTCTGTGCTAGGAGTTTCTGTGATGACTGAGCTCTTCCAGAAGGTCATCTGGTTCCTCTAAGTTGGGAAGTATTTCCATTTCAGTTGAAGATGTTGGTAGCAGGTCTTCATTTTGGCTGTGTAGGCTTTTTGAAGAGGTGGTTGAATCTTGTCAGCTTCAGCCTGCTGGTGGAATTTTATAGTTTGGCATGCATTGGGTGAAAGGACATGCTTAGAAGCTTCTCTCTGTGGATTGCAGACTTCCTCCTCACGTCTGTTTCTGAGGGGAGGAGACCTGTGTATTTTTTCTATTGTCTAGACGGGCGTTGTTTTCATCCCGCTCGTAATAAACCGTAATGCTGCATTTTAGACTCTGCTCAGGCGCTACTCTGAAAAACATGGAGACTCTCTCCAAGCTGGACAGCTTTAATCAACAACAACAAGGACAGTGCAGGTGCAGAAGTCAAATCAAAAATTGGCAAGGCAGGCGCGGCATTCGTACAGCATAAAACGGCTGGAGTTTCAAGAGCACTGACAAGTACCAATATCCAGTTGTTTAATTCTAATCAACTGAAAGCAAATCCTTTGCAGCGAGACTGGGAGCAAAATTTTACAAGAAGGAAGTATGTTATTCTATTGTGCCTCCTTGGAATGGGACGGCAAAACAAAAAGGTTTATAGCTGAAAGAGATCTGTTTTGACATTTTGAAACAGGTAAGAAGTCACACTACTGATAATCTAGGAAAACATTTTTTTTGCATCGATCTCTGCCTTTGTTTTTTTTTTTTTTGTTTTTTGTTTGTTTTTTTTTTTGTTTGTTTGTTTTTTGTTTGTTTTTTTCTTTGGTTTTTTTGTTTTGTTTTGTTTTTGTTTTTGTTTTTTTGCGCGACTCTGGTCCAAAAACCTTGATTTCCACAAATTAAGTTCTGATCAGAGATGATTCATTAAACGAAATAATTGCTTGGGTTTCTTCTGAGAGAGACACCACTACACTGTTTTGGGGGTCATGAAGGAGTGAACACACCCCGCATAGTCAGGATTAGTCACACCAAGGACACTGACGTACCTGCTCTGCTTGTGGCTCCGCAAGAATTGCGCTCTAGTTTCTGTAGAAGCAGGTTGGAGTTTTTTCAAGTGAAGCGACTACAGGCAGAAATCTAAACACATCTTTAAAAGTGTTTATAGTAACTCCGAAAAACGTGGACAAAACAATCACAAAACAAAACACGACGCGTTTCGATTTGTTATGTCTTAATCAGGCAAGACAAACAACACCTTAGTACAACGAAAGTGAAAAATGAGCAATAACTTAGCCTTGTCAAATTCATCGCAAGATGGGTGTTGAATCTTAGCAAAGATTAGTGACTGCTTTACAAGTAAGCATTTTGTTGCTGCTCATCAAATAAGCTTACAAACTTTGAAATAACCATATCACATTTTCTACCATTACAGGTTCGAACACAACAACTCTCATTTTGCTGGTATTGGGAAACAGACGCAATGGAATGTATCGCCATGGAACCAAATCACGAGAGCAGCTTGGTACAAAGGTGTTTTTTTCCAGGCCCTGAAATGTTTGATGCTTATTAGTAACGGTCCCACCTCGTTTCCGCAACGCGTCGTTTTGGCACCATGTGTGAGGCGGTCTGTTTCGTTCCAGTGGGGACACCGCCCAAACATCATCCATCTTGTCCCTATATATACCAATGTGTCACGGAGCCACTGTGCACCCCAGACCACGACCAACAAAAGATCACGGCCCTTTAGGTGAAAACGGAATGAGACAGATACCAGACAACGACCAACACAAAGACGATCTTTTTAGTTGAACAACAAACATTCCCACGTTTTGAGTGTCGATGTCATAAAGTCCAAATGGAGGGGGGGGGGGGGGGGTGGGGGGGGGGGGGGTGGGGGGTGGGGGGGGGGGGGGGTTATGGGGGGGGGGGGGGGGGGGGGGGGGGGGGGGGCGGGAGGGTGGGGGGGGGGGGGGGGGGGGGGGGGGGCCGGGGGGGGGGGTGGGGGAGGGGGAAGGGGGGTGGGGGGTGGCGGGGGGGGGTGAGAGGGGGGGGGGGGGGGGGGGGGTGGGAAGGGGTGGGTGTTTGATGTGGAGGTAGGCAAAAAGGGCTCGTGAGGGGGACGGGAGGGTCTGGGTTGGGGTTGGTGGGGTTTTGGGTGGGGTGGGGGGGGGTGGTGGCGGGGTGGGGGGGGGGTGTGGTCTCTCAGATTTGCCACCTGTGAATAACAGTGGGTGGGGAGTTTTGAAGAACAGGACTGACCGCTTCTTCTGAGCCCAAACTTAAGACCAAAGAATTCATTCTCCTGGCTTTCAAAACTGCCATCAACGTTACTGTTTCTTTGAGGCAGACGTGGCTGTACAACCGGGTGTTGTCAATGCAAAACATCTTATCCTGGTGTACACCAAAGTATACCGGTGGCAAAGAGATTTCCGTTGCTGAGAAACGTTTTTACAAACAGCAACCATGAGCTGTTAACCATGGAACTCTTTTCCCTCAAACCAATGAGGGGCCACGTGGTGGCGTCACTTGTGCTGTGGTAGTGTAGAGATATTGGTCCGCATGTCGCGCTTTTTCAGATGAACATTTTTCATGCAGGCAATCACGTCTAATGAAGATTTTTATTTCTAACTTATGAATTTAATGATCAAAAGTGCGTGAGTGTGTGTGTTGTGTGGTGTGTGTGTGTGTGTGTGTGTGTGCGTGCGTCGTGCGTGTGCGGCGTGCGGTGCGTGCGTGCGTGCGTGCGTGTGTGTGTGTGCATGTGTGTGTGTGTGTGTGTGTGTGTGTAAGTGTTCGGTTCTAGTGGGAAAGCAGAGCTCCGGTGATAAGATTGATTTGCACATTTTCTGTTTACCACTGGTCATGAAACCGTAAAGGGCTTGATGAAATAACATTTTGACACGTTTATGATCATATCCTTTACTGCATATGCCACCATACAAAGAAATGGGACGACAAAAAGACAACTTCAATGGATTTTTTGTTCTTGTTTGCCTACCACACCAAAAACTGTACATAATCACAGAACAAGGTGCACACAGAGCAATTCAGTTGGCACCGTTTTTACATATTATTCACCAAGGTGTAACTATCACTTAGTAACAAACTGTAACACAGTCACCTCACAAAAGTGTAACGAATTAATATCTTTGTTGTCTATAGAATGCGAGAGTCTTGTGCCGCAATGTTTAGAAAAATCCGTTATTTTGTTGTCAGAGTTGGCATTTTATATTCATTGACTAGTTTATGTCATATCAGTATGTTTGTTTTTCAAGGTAATTTCAAGTGAAAAGAGCAGAACGAGTTAAACCAATGATTTTTTGTCTACCATTACTTAGAACCGTTTTCATAAGATGATTAGGTATTTTTACTGAAAATAGCGGTCATCCCAGGATAGTGTGGTGATTTCTACAAGAACGTAACTTCCCCACATTTCACTACACACACATACAAAAAAAAACAAAAGGAAAACAAAAAGGACAAAAAGACAACCAAGGTAGTAGGCACCTAAGGACTGACCCGTGCATTGGGCTAATGCGAGGTCAGACATCTGCTCTAGGTCCTACCACGAGACCGTCTCATTCCATTCCCTCATCTCTTAGATGTTTAATTCATTAGCCATGCAGCTGAAGTCCTGTGTATGTTGTCTCAAAACTTAGCGAATGTGATTATAGCGTGTAGTTATGGACCTAGTCCGCACGCAGTGACGCCTCCTTGATGAAACTGAACTGTAGCTTTCCCCACATTTAATCTTTTTACAGGAAAACTTTCTGTTTTCACGACAGCCCTCATTTTTCTGGTGATATTACTATCTTTGACATCGTAATCTGGCGCTCCACACAGCTAAGAACGCAATGAGCCCCGCTATGACAGTCACTGCCGTTCCCTGCCGTGTCTCGTTCAGGGTGGCATTCCTGGTGTGGAACACCAGCCTGTCCTCTCCTCAGTACCTTTTCCGGTGCGGAAGGCAGAAAACAAAGGAACAAAACGCAATGACCATTAAAATGGAATAAGAGTCCCTACTGATTTGATCTGGGGACCTAGTTCATTGTGCACTGGCATGCGGCGCTGACACACGACACGTATATGGCTGCAGGCATGACAAAACACGCACACGTATTCATGTTTACTTCTCAGACAGCTTAACAGTGAGTGAGCAGCCAGTGCCCCTGGATGATTACATGGACAAAAACCACCACTTAAAGAGAAGACCCAACTCTCGCAGGTTGGTGGACACCATGCTAAAGCGTATGGGCGGAAAGTCGATGCAATTCACCAATCCCTTCAGCTATAGCTTGGCAAATCCCGTTTTCATGCGAGTATAGGAATGTGTATCTAGTGTTTGTTTTGGTTTTTTTGTTTATTACCATCCTCGTTTCCCCCTCCGCTTCTCTCTCCTCCCTCCCCTCCCTCCCTCTCTCGCATCTACCTCTCTCCCTCTCTCTCCTCTCTCTCTCTCTCATATACTTTTTATTTCATTTTATTTTTATTTTTTTAAGTTTTTCCTCCTACCGTGTTATGTTCCCTGGCCTTGTCCGACACCATGTATAAACTCACAGGTCTCATATAGCAACGCAGCCAAACATTGTGGTGTGTACTGAATCGTACTGATCGCGAACGTGGAAGTGATTAGTGTTCTTGGAAGTGTTCCAGACAGTACCCTTAAATATTTGCCACTCACCGCGCGCGCAACCGCACCCGGGACACACCGCACGACACACACACACCCAAACAACCACACACACGACACAAAAAAACCCCACACCACACAAACACAACACACACACTCACCCCCAGCACACACCCGCACAACTACAGAGCTATTGCAAAGCTAATCGAGCGCACGAGCTTTGCTCAATAGGGCACACGAGCAAACCACACACTAGGGCCCCACCACACACACACACACACACACACACTCACACACCATCACACACATCACACCACACGGTGCGCGCATACATGAACACAACGCACAGCCGCCGCAGGCACGCACGCACGGCACAGGCACACCCACAAGCACACACACAACACCACACACACACACACACACACACACCACACACACACACACACCCACCCCCATACATACACACACACACACAGATATATATTATTGATCTGATAAACACGATCCGCTCTACTATCCCTGGGTTGTTTTTCTCTGTCAAGTCCCTGATGTGCAGGCCGTGAAAAGGTTCCAGCAGGTTATCACAGGTTGCTAAACTTCAATGATGCCTTCAAGTTGTCTTTTAAGCTCTGGTCTCTATCAGAAATCCCTCGATCCCAGAGACGCGCCCGTGAATTCTTTTGTTTGAGAGTGTACGGTTTATTCGTTGCAACATAATTGGCGAAACACCGCACCAACTTTCACCAGTCTTTCGTCTGTCCCCTCCACATCCCCACCCCCCTGGCCCCTTCTCCCCCACCCTCCGTCCATGCTGTTGGTGGTGTAAAACAGCAATGGTGGACAAGACAAGACAAGAAAAATTTGTCTTTTCACAAAAATATATAATAAAAAAAATGTTTAACTCACCTCAATAGTATGCAATGATTTTTTTAACAATGCAATATAACTCATTGGGTTTCTCGTGCATACACTCACTATTTCGCTTGGTAACGTTTGAAAACAACTCATGTCATTAAAAAAAAAAAAAACAAAAATCTCTTCCACAAAACTCACCATCTAAAAAACACATTGGTAATTTCCTTAAAATCTTTTTTTTTCCTTAAATCCCATGAATCAATGAATTTGATCTCTTTCAGTATTTTAAAGATTACATCAGGTGTGACATCTCGAACAAGGTTTTCATGGAGTCTGCTTGGGTGCAGTGAAGTGTTTCTGTCTCACATCACGCAAGACCCAACACTCTAGAAGATATGTGTTTTATTTTGAGTGGTACGTACATGGAATCACCATGTGAGCTTCTATTTCACTCTTTTAAAGATAGGAATGGGTGTAAAGGAGTGGCCTGTGTGCAAACGGAACAAGACTGTTTCTTCTTTTTATTTACGGCCGCCTCGGGAACATGGTAAAAAATTCTTTCAGGTTTGGACGGGTTTTGGGCGACAAAGTTCCTTCCTCTCGCTAGGATGTCTCTGACATAAGCCTGAGCTGTGTGTTTCAGATCAGTGTAATGGTAGACATCTGTTCAACTCTTTCTTTGTGGTACTTCTAGCAGGTTGATCAACCACCTCAGTGCCTCGAATGCCCCATGGCTGGGAAACCCAAGCAAATCATGTTGTATTCATCCTGATTTTTAGATAGTGTACAGAAGCTGAGGTTTTGCTTGCGGTTACGCCGGGCCGGGAAATGGCCTCCAAAGTAGAAAGTCCTCAATGGAGTCATCAAATGGTATTTCTTAGGTGTTTCACGTGGTCGTCTGATATTCTCTCCCAGTCCTTGTTTTCTCTGAGTTCTGCTAACTGGCACACAAGCTGTATACTGTCTTCTGCCTGTCCCATCCATGATTTCCCCACGTCCTAGCCGAGTGCCTTTTGTTTCCTTGACCGACCGCATGAAGTGGGTTTTTGGGGATTTTCAAGGGCTCTGAATATGCCTTCACCTGTTCTACAGCTAACCTTGTGTCTTGTCTGCATTGAAGGAAGGTCGAGCAGGTATCGCATAGTTTCAACTGGTGTGTCCTTCGTGGTTTTCCCAGGATCAATCTCATTGCTTCATTTTGAATTCTTTCTAATTTGAGAAGTTGCTGTTGGACAGTGTTGTAAACCCATAATCCATTAATCTGTCACACTGAGTACAAGTGCGTGATACAGTCGGTAGAGATGGCGCTGTTCAAGTGTTTCCTTTACGCTGCCATTGCTTTCATGGCAGATAGGCCTTCTTTTTGCATTTTAAGAAAAATATTCTCAACATGCTTTCTAAAGGTTAGCATTCTGTGGAGATCAGTGCCGTCATTCTACGCACATGTCGACCTAACAGCAATTCCGTTTCCTCCCGTTGAGTTGTCTGCAAGGCCTTTTAGTGTAAACCTTGTAGTACCAACAAGGGAACAGACGGAGAAACCTTTGATGTAATCTCGGCCACATAGGAATTTCATAGGCCAGATGTCCTTCTACATCAAATCCATCTCCAACTCGTAGAGATGACGAATTGCCGCTATCAAACCGAAGTCAAAGCCGGCTGGCTAGCCAATCGTGTAAGTGTCTGCTGACCATAGTCCACTTATCAGTTCCTGAGAAAGTATAACTGTACTTCCGATCTATTGCAACAGCTAGTGTTTCTTTTTCTTTCTCTCCTTTCTTTCTTTGGAACCTTCGTATACATCATGGCAAGCGTCCACACACACCACACACACGACACACACCACACACACACACACCCCACACCACACACACACACAAACACACCACACAACACGCACCACTGCACGTCAGCATCGCACCCGGCCCACTGCCCCGCACGCTCGCACACAACACAACACACCACATACACACAAGCCACACACACACAAGCACAACAGAACACACCACACACACACACACACAACAAACACTACACACACACACACACTACACCACACCACACACACACTCACACACACACCCAGGCCCACAACTTACCATTTTCCTTTGTCTTTTTTACCTAAAGGTTTACAAAGCTAAGAAACTTCCGTTGAGGAGCAAAGCTAAGACCGGATTATACAACTTAAAAGTTTGAAAATTCTCTCAAAATTAATCAGAACCAGCATCTCCAAGAAATAACACAAAACGCCAAAGGTCGAAGTTTGTACTTTGATTCCTGTCGAACCACACAGCCCACAGATGATTGTTTTGTTGTTTTTTTCTTTTAATATTTCAGACAAGCAATCCTAAAATTTTTGAAGGTTTTCAAGCAGGCACTGGGTGGTGTCTCAAGAAGATAACTGCAAATAATTCACCTCCAGATCAAAACAAAAGCACGTGATGGAGGTCATTTCTTAGGCCCGACTGTGGGATGGTGGCTACTTCTACTAAGTGTTTTTTCTTTTTATTTTTCCTGAACAAAAAGTATACTGGCACCGTTCAGCTTTTCTTTCGGCCATGAAGATATATTCCCTGCATCAGCTAGAAAATGGTTTCGCGTCCTGCGTGAACACCCCAGGTCGTTAAGACCACTTGCTACCTGAGTCGCTCACAGCACTCACACGTCTGCTCAGCTGTGGTGACTATACAGCGCCCCACCGAGCTAAGCCGGGGATGCGGGGAGGTTAGAGACTCGATTCCGCGTGTCTCGCACGGGTCGTCTTTCTTCCCTTTAGCGTCAAACCAAGCCTCTTACAGAAAGCTCATGCGGATCGCGGCTTGTGTTGGGGGAACGCAAATCTTATAAGATGAAATATCGGATTTTCGAATGAACGACCAGATCGGTGGAAGTATCAACCCTATAATTTACACGTACGAAACCGGCTCTGCCATGACCTGGCGTGTTGTGAAGCCAGTCACCACTCTCTGCCGGATGCCTTATGGCGCCAATCCACGCTCTGGACCATGCTGATGGAAGCCAAGGGTCACCCGCTACTGCCCCGGCTGATGGAAGTCCCACATGTCAACAAGCTCATGCTGCTGCCATGCTGATGGAATCCAAGTCCACCTCTTGCCCTGATGATGGAAGCTAAGTCACGCTCTGCCATGTTGGTGGAAGCCACGTCCACGCTCCCTCATGCCATTGCTGGATGATGGAAGGCCAATCACCCGCTCTGCCTGCCATCTGATGGAAGCCAAGCTCCACCGCTCTGGACCCGTGGTTGGGTGTAAGGCCAAATCAGGCTCTGCCATGGCTGATGGCAGCAAATCAACAAAATCTCGACTGTTGGCCGCCATTCTTATGGAATCCAATCACCTCTGCCATGTTGGTGAAAGCCATTCAACACGCTCTGCCCTTGGGGTGGAAGCCAATCACGCGTCTCCCCCTGCCTCCACCCCTCCCTCACCTGCAAACTGGTGGGATGGAGCTTGGGCAGAATGAGATTGCAACGTGCACACAGAATGTATTCAGAGAGAAGGGGACATAGTCCACCAGCTCTTGTTGCTAATGAGCCATCTCCATCTACAATCATTTTCCATTACTGGTCTCTAGGTCGTTTTGGGGGCGGACCGATGCGGACGAATAGAGAGAAGAAGAAGAATAATGAAGAACGAGAGGAAATAAAATGGTTCTTAAACTTCGTCGATATCCCTCTGTTCACCTATGCCACTGGTCTGTCTGGGCGGCTTAGCCGAACATCAGTCAAACAGACTACATGGAAGTCAGAACAGTAATGAAAACTTATATGATTGTGGAAAAGGTAGTGCACTACTCATCACCATAACTCGGAGTGAAATAAGCCCCCGCACTGCTCGCCAAACTCCATTCCTGAGATACCAATCTCAGTGAACATAGTACCATATAGATGTTTTTTTCCTCCGTTAACATACAAGTCAACTAAAAAGTTAAGAAGACATAAAACATTAGAGCATTGCCTGTGCTCACATTTACCTTGTCTTTCGTATTGATACACCCGTGACACAAGTTAAAAACAAGCTCTATGCGGGTATTACACGACTCTCCTTGTATTTAAACAGAAAAAAGGGATATATCTCTTTAGAGATGAACCTAAACCAAGATGCTTTGGCATGATAATAGTGTATTCACTGTGCTGCTCAATTTTTGATGTTAAACATTTTTATACTGTACGCGCACGGTAACATCATCAGTTTGGGACCAAACTTGGTACACGCGTCTACCTATTGAACGGTACGGCCCGGGGCTGGGGACACACAGTGCGCTTATCGGTATTCGACTTCTGCCGAATCATACGCATGTATTAACCTGATGCCTACTGGAGAAAAGGTACGGCCTTACCCACTGTCTGTCCGGAGGAACCCTGTGCTCAGTTAGGGGATCCCATGGTTCTGCCACTCAGGGGGATAGCCCGCTGTTATTCACAGGGGAACCCTTGCTAGCTGAGGGAGGAACCCTCTACTACCCTACGTGCTAATTATTTAGGGAACCCTGTGCTAATCAGGGATAACCCTGTGCTACAGGGAGAACACCCTGTGCTAACGCCGAAGCGGGGGCGGGAGAATACACGCCGCGGTCTGCTGCTATATGAGAGATGGAATAGTTTAAAACTCTCCCTGTGGCTAGGATATCGGGGAAACCCCTGTGCTATCAGGGCGAACACTTCCCTGGTCTATTAGGGAACCCTGTGCTAATATAGGAAACCCTGTGGCCGTTGAGAGAGAACCCTGTGCTATCAGGGGAACCCTGTGCGATCCCGGGGGACACCTGAGCTGTCCAAAGACCCCTTGCGTATCAGGGTTAACCCCTTTGTAATCATGGATAACCCTGTGCTATCAGCGGAACAACTGTGTTATCAGAGGGATTGGCCTCTGTGCTATCATATGCTTCAGCCCTGTCTATCGGAGGAGCCCTGTGCTAATCTAAAAGGTGACTCTGTTGCTATCAGGGTGAGCCTCGTGCCCTTCAGAGTGGAAACCCCCCTAGTGCGTTATAAATTCAGGAGGCGCCTTTGTTGCTCGAGTCAGTGGATAGCCCTGAGTTCTATCAGAGTAGCCCTGTGTCTCAAGAACTCTGTGCTATCAGGGGAACCCTGGCCTCATGTAAAACCCTGTGCTGTCAAAGAGGAACCCTGTGCAATCGCGAGCGACCCTTACTATCAGGGGATCCCTGTGCTATCATGCGGAAACTCCCCCGTGCTATCATCAAGTAGGAAACCTGCTTCTCCGATCCAAGGGGTGAACCCTCGGTTTGCCTATCAGGAGTAACCTTGTGCTATCAGGGGGAAACCCTAATTGCAACTCAGGACTATTAGCACTTTTGAGAAGTACAATATTCGCGACTGCCAGTTCACGGTACACGAAGAACTGAAAGAACCCCATCACGATCACCTCCAAGACCGAAGAATCACCTCACCCCAACCGGCCCCCTAATGCTTACAACAAGTGCTTAGTGGAAGGTTTACTAAGTGCCAAAGACGACAATTGTACTATCGATGGATTTTCCAGAGAAATTTGCGGCCATATAACTTTCCTTGCTGCGGTGGAGGCTGGTGAGGGCCCGGATGAGGGACGCGATGTGTGTGGTCGTTTGTAGTCCTCTTTTGCTGCGCGCCCGGTAGGTTGGTGGTGGTGGTGGTAACGGTAGTTGTAGTGTCGTCGCGTCGTCTCTTGTCGTTCGAGCGTATCGCTGCGGGAGGGAGGATGGGAGAATCGACCACACGTCTGTTTCTGGGTCGTCCGTCGTCTTCCGTCGGTCACAGTCTTGTCCGTAGTAGTGAGTGTCATACTAAGTGACGTGG
>JADBJO010027142.1:5000-21675 GCA_016801955.1 Conus betulinus
ACAGTGGTTGTGAAGAAGGGGTGATGAGGTGGATGGAACGGGATGGACATGTTTCACATATCTTCACCCTGTCACTGCTGAAGCAGGAGAGGGGTGAGGTATTTCAAGCTTTTCTCTGCTTTTCTGTCCCCAAACAAAGTCCCACAACTACAGACTGGATGAAAGATAAAGTCACTTTGTCACCGCTGAAGCAGGAGAAGGGTGAGATATTTCAAGCTTTTTTCTGCTTTTCTGCCCCCAAAAAAACAAAGTCCCACAACTACAGGCTGGATGAAACATAAAGTCACTTTGTCACCGCTGAAGCAGGAGAGGGGGGGAGGTATATTCAACTTTTTTCTTGCTGTTCTGCCCCAAAACAAAGTCCCACAACTACAGGCTGGATAAAGATAAAGTCACTTTGTTCACCGCTGAAGCAGGAGAGGGGTGGGGTATTTCAAGCTTTTCTCTGCTGTTCTGCCCCCAAACAAAATCCCATAACTACAGGCTGGATGAAAGATAAAGACCCGGGACATTTTCCTGTCTCTTTCTGTGAAACAACTTCCACTCACTGCAGACAGAAGGCAATGGGAATATACCTTTGTCATCGTTCATGGTCAAATGCAACGCGTAATAGACTGCAGTTACAGTACCTTTTCCTGTGAATCAATGATTCAGGAAAGGTATCTGGCCAAAGGATCGTCTTACATTTTGAAACAAAAAAAATCAATTATTAAGCACTCTGATACACTTTATCACCTTTTCTGTTCCCAACTGTCAATCATTGATCAACACCCAGTCTGCCAAAAGTATGTTGGTGCTACTCTGGAACCCGGTACTGCAGAGTAGAAAGGTGCTGCTGATTCCATGGTTGTCTCCATGTTTTGAAAATTTCAGACAGGTGGGGAACCATATACACTTTAGAGAGAAAGAGAAAGTGCAAGCACTTGAGCACGAGCTACTTCTGTTCAAACAATATGGGAATCAAGAAGAAATTGTCACTATTATCATCTCTTTGCTTATTGCAGAAAAAACCATTGATGTACATCGCTTTTGTTTTGACTAATACAGGATATATCATGTCATTGATACAGATTATTTTTTTTTTTGTTTGAACAATGCAGGAAATATGAAAACCAAGCGTACAGACCACTTCATCGAAAATCATTCCTATTATAGTCCTCCATGAAAGAGCATGATCCATCACACAGTAGATTTGTTTGAGCCAGTCATAGGAAGACAAGGACACAGCTTTTTTCTTTTTTTTTTATGGAGTAGTTTAGTAACAGGAAGACAAGGACAACATAAATGCTTTTGAAGGATCTCAGGAGACAAACAAAAAAAAGCACATCGTTTATGTCTGAGCAAGGCAGGGAAACAGGAAAACAAGCACACTATCATATCTGTTTGAGCAAGACGAGAAGCAGGAAGATAAGAGCACTATTCTTCCTGTTTGAGCAGGGCAAGAAACAGGAAGATAAGAGCACTATTTTCTTCCTGTTTGAGCAAGACAAGAAATAGGAAGATAAGAGCACTATTCTCCCTGTTTGAGCAAGACAAGAAACAGGAAGATCAGAGCACTATTCTCCCTGTTTGAGCAAGACAAGAAAACATAAGATAACAGCACTATTCTTCCTGTTTGAGCAAGACAAGAAACAGGAAGATAACAACACTGTTCTTCCTGTTGAGCAAGACAAGAAACAGGAAGATAAGCGTACTTTTCTTTCCGTTTGAGCAAGACAAGAAACAGGAAGATAAGAGCACTATACTTCTTGTTTGAGCAAGACAAGAAACAGGAAGATAAGAGCACAATTCTTCCCGTTTGAGCAAGACAAGAAACAGGAAGGTAAAAAAGCACTGTTCTTCCTGTTTGAGCAAGAAAGGAAACAGGAATATAAGAGTACTATTCTTCCCGTTTGAGCAAGACAAGAAAACAGGAAGATAAGAGCACTATCTCCCTGTTTGAGCAAGACAAGAAACCGGAAGTCAAGAACATAAGTGACTTCCGTTTGAACCGACGGACTGGGAATTAGGAACACATGCACGTACATCGTTCCTATTTGAACGAGAGTGGAAACAGGGAAACGGGCACAGAAATAATTCCTGTGTCAAGCAATACAGGGGACAGACAGACAAGTACACAGGTCCACTCTTGATTACACAAGTCACAAGTTGACGAATTTTGTTTAATTTCTGACGACGCGTTTCATCTCGAACTTGCTATATCCATGTCCTCCAAGGATGTGGTAGTCCCTTTCTGAGAACATTTTGAAAGCCGTTCTCGTTAATCAGGTGGAGCACCAGCATCTAGAGTGGAAAAATATATGTTGCGTCAATATCATCACCTGTTTTGCGAACACACACACACACACACACACACACACACACACACACACAGAGTCACACACACACACACACACACACACACACACACACACACACATACACACACACACAGTCACACACACACACACACACACACACACACAGTCACACACACACACACAGTTACACACACAATCACACAAACACACGACAACACACACAACAACAACAACAACAATAACAGCGTGCGCAAGCGCCGCACGCACGTTCAACGCACACGCATGCTCGCGCCAACACACAAACACACACACACAACACACACACACACACACACACATTCACACGAATTCGCATACAGGCACACCAAATACAAACGCACATGTACTCGCGCATAGCGTACACTGGCCCACACAAACACATCGGCCCGTGCCCAACATCTGCGCCAGCGCACACACACAACACACACACACACACACACACACACACACACACGTGTGTACAGTCACCACACACAGATGTAATGGCACATGCATGCTAGGTGATGTTACTCAAGGTCTGACCAGTGCATTGGGCTTATGCCACAGATCAGACATCCGCTAAGTCGTAGCTCCAAGGCTCTCTCCTGAAATTCTCTCATCTTAGTCGTTAACTCATTTATCCATCAGTGTTAAACCACGCGCTATGTGGTCTCAAAACATAGCGGATGTGGTGTAGCGTATATGGACAAGTCTGCACGCAGTGACATTTCCCTGATGAAACTGAAACTGAGCTGCTGGAGGCGCAACAAACGTATACCAATGTTATTATCATTAGTTTTGAAATGTTATGGAACTGACTCAACGATTTTGTAATGACGAAGAGGATCACACAGTACATGTGTGTGTGTGTGTGTGTGTGTGTGGTGTGTGTGTTGTGTGTGCGCGGTGTTTTGTGTGTGTTGTCTATGCTTGTTGTGTTATGGTGTGTGGTGTGTTTGTTCTTCTTGAAGTTTCTTTTTCCTTTCTTTTACTCTTATGCTACAGTAAAGTCTTCAGCCAGAATGATCACTGAAACAACTGCATCAACTACTTCCAGAGCTAGCACAGGTCCCAACGACAAGTACAGCTCTTGTACTGTTCATAAACACGTAGACTCACCCTGGGAGGATAGGTGGCAAGGACAGGGCAGCAGCACAGGCTTCACTGTGTACAGAAAATTTTTTGAACTCTTCCACCATTGTTTTCATACCCATCTCGAAGGTCTGCGGGCACACAGTCTCTGAAACAGGAAGAATGGAAACCATTGGTTACTGAAGTTCTCAGAGGGCATTCTTGTTTCATATTCGCGTTCAATATATCCCTGAAAAAAGATCCCGCCTCTGACCTAGGGGTGTGTGTGTGTGTGTGTGTGTGTGTGTGTGTGTGAAGTCAAGTCAAGATAAATTTATCGTATTGAGGGTTAAAGAATAAGCTTTACAGCTTTGTTTCATCCTGCCCTCACAAAAAAAAGCGTAAGTACCCATTACAATAATCAAATAAGAGAAACGCAATGCATATGTAGAAATCAGAACATGTACAATGTAATGAAAAAACAATGCAACAATTAACAACCAACCATTACAATCAATATTTTGGCGGACAATGGACAACATATCAGACATGGCAATGAAGACATTTGACAGAGAGAGAGAGAGAGAGAGACGAGAGAGAGGGGGGGGGGGGGGGGGGGGGGGGGGGGGCGACAGATAGGCAGAGAGACAGAATTGACAAAGAACCCAATAGACAGACAGACAGGACAGCGAGAGAGAAGCAGGCAGATAGACAGACAGAGAATACAGGCAGTTAGACAGACAGACAGACAGACAAACAGACAAACAGAGACTCTGCAACACATGTAGATAATCATAGAATACTTTGTAATTTGTCCATCAAATATTTTTTCAGTGTTTTTTTAAACACTAGTTTAGAAGGACATGTTTGTTTTTTTTTTTAAAGAAGAAGATAAATTGTTCCATGCCGTTCCTCTAGAATATATGAAGCTAGATTTGCAAAGATTGTTACGGGGTCATGGAAACGAAAGTTTGTGAACATGTCTATTTTCATGATTTGCAAAGTTTCGGATAATTTTCTTTGGACCTATTCCCTTAACTACTTTATACATGCATAAACATTCATTGAAGAAGAGTCTGTCTTTGAATGGAAGAATGTTTAACTTTTTAAAGTCATCACCTGTCAAGGAATTAGTTGTTAACTGCGCCAACTTTATAGCTCTCTTATGTAAAACAGTTGATTTGTTTCAAATTTGATCCACTAGAATTATCCCATAACTTGGACACATAATCAATGAGAGAGAAAATATGTGCATGAAAAAATAATTTCCTTGACTGGAGATTCAGAAAATGTTTTATTTTTGATAGGTCAGTAATGTGGTCGTACCACGTTAAATCATTATCAATGATAGCCCCTAGTACTTTATGAGATGTTACCTCCTCAATCCTTTGGTCATTGACATATAGTGCTGTGGACGGGGACCTCATTTTCTGCCGTTTTTGCCGTGTAGTCGCATACATACATTTCGTTTTATTTGCATTCGGGGACATGTGTTTCATTTCTGTCCATTTAATCAACCTGTCGATGTTGTTTCTGAAGGTTATTTACTAGAATCATAGGATTATCACTGCTAAACTGTAATGAAGTGTCATCAGCAAACATTTCACAATCACAGTCTATGTATAAAGGCAAATCATTTATGTAATAGAAAATAGGAGAGGTCCTAACACTGATCCCTGTGGAACACCAAATTCCAAATTAAGTAATTCTGACCGTCTGCTACAAAATTCAGCAAGTTGTTGACGATCAGCAAGAAAAGATCTAATGAAGTCTAAGGCCTGGTTCGATAGCTGATAGTGTGCAAGTTTTTTTGATGAGAAGGGAATGGTTTATAACATGAAAGGCTTTAACAAAGTCGACAAAAAGAATTCCAGTAAGTTCGTTATTATTTATATTTGATAGGCAATAACCAGTAAGCTGTAGAAGAGACGTATGGCAGGAGTGATTTTCTCTAAAGCCTGACTGATTTTCATGAATCAAATCATAACGCTTAAAGTGAGAATATAATTGTCTTTGAATATGTCTTTCAAGTGGTTTTGACAAAAAGGGTAGTATTGAAATAGGTCTTACAGTTAGAGGGATTGGTGGAGTCACCATTTTTGTACAAAGGTATGACTTTGGCTTGTTTGAATATAAGAGGAAACTGGTTTTTATCAATGCACAAGTTGTAAATATAGGTGAGTGTATCAGCGACAGCAGATGAGGCATTTTTCAGTATCCTTCCATCAATTCCATCTAAACCTCTTGATCCAGACTGTTTTAAACATATTAGCCCATAACGCACTTCATTTATTGAAATTGGCGGTACAGTGAAAGTTGAGGAGATGTTTTTAGAACAGCAATATTGGTTTAGTTCATGTAAATCATTTTGATTTGTTTCATCATTTTACTATTATGTCCCTAGCAATATCTGCAAAAAATGAAAGTTGAAATCTTCCGGTGAAATATCCTTTATTAGATGTGTGTGTGTGTATGTGCGTGTGTGTGTGTGTGTGTGTGTGTGTGTGTGTGTGTGCATGCGCGCGCGCGTGTGTGTGTGTGAGTGAATGAGTGTGCTTGTGTGAGTGTGTGTGTGTGTGTGTTGTGTGTGTGCGCATGCGTGCGTGTGTGTATTGTGTAGGAGGGAGTGTGTATGTGTGTGTGTGTGTGTGTGTGTGTGTGTGGTTGTTGTGTGTGTGTGCGTGCGTGCGTGCGCGGGTGTATGTGTGTGTGTGTGTGGTGTGTGTGTGGTGTGTGTACTATTAGGGCAGTGGGCAAGTCCTTTTGACTTGTACAGGAAGCTGGACGTTCCCGCCCCTACAGTCTTCACTATATTTCGAGCATACCGCAAGCCTAGCTGGTAAGTTGACGGGTCACCAACCCTCAGCTCTAGGGCTGCGCAGAAGAAACTACTGTGGTTCAATGGGCAGAAAGGCGATTTCCAGCAAGCGTTGTGGAACGCACAGGGCGTGTCAAGACACAAAAGGACGTCATGGTCATCCACTGCACCCAATCTATCTCCAGCCGTCTCAATTTCGTCTTGCCACTGGACACAGATAGACTGGGGCGAGAGAGTGAGGCTGACGACGCGCAACTCTCCCTCACTATAATCCAAGTCAAGCGCAAGTCATGACTTCAAACCCCACAGAGCAACCTCAAGTCCTGTGGCGATGGGCAAGTGGTGAAGGCAGCAGGTGTGGACACACTGGGAGCTGTCAGTCACGAGCCTGCACACAGGCGGCCCAGGGCATGTGGTCGCTCTCTCTACTGGACGAAGCAGAAGTGGAGTTCGGCAGCCCCCTGGTGTCTGAGCAGCCCTTTTTAGGACCGCACTGCTCACCTCCATAGCGAAGAGGAAGGGGCTAGAAAAGGTGCCCTAAACATTGCCTGCTTCACCTTACCCTGGCCAGCAAACCGCGGCTGGCGGGGTGTCCCTCCCAGCGGTCGAAACTACGAAGAAAACACAAAAACAAAGGTGCTCAACCTCGGCACATGGAACGTGCGAACTGTACTGGACAAAGCCAAGGCAGAGACAGACCAGAACGAAGAACTGCACTGGTCGCCAAAGAACTTGCTCGCTACAACGTCGACATAGCAGCACTCAGCGAAACACGCCTAGCGGACAAAGGCCAACTTACAGAATGTGGTGGAGTATACACATTCTTCTGGAGTGGACGCAACAGCAGTGAACGGCGAGAGGCAGGCGTGGGATTTGCCATCAGATCCCATCTCACCCGGAAACTTGTCAAGCTCCCGGAGGGCATAAACGATCGCCTGATGACACTCCAGCTTCCACTTGGAAACAAGAAGAGAGTGCAACACTAATCAGCGCGTACGCCCCAACAATGAACAACCCAGATGACATCAAGGACAAATCTACGAAGAACTAGACACTCTCATCGCAGCAGTCCCACCGTCTGAGAAGCTAATCGTACTCGGGGACTTTCAACCCCAGAGTGGGGACCGATCACCAGACCTGGGAAAGGATCATTGGGAGACACGGTACTGGCAATTGCAACAGCAATGGCCTCCTTCTCTCAAGATGTGCGCTACTCACGACCTTGTCATCACCAACACTCTGTTCCTCCTCCCTACCTGCAACAAGACATCATGGATGCATCCACGCTCCAAACATTGGCATCTGATTGATTATGTCATCACCAGGAAGAGAGAGATGTGCCAGAGGCGAGAGTGATGAAGGCCATGTGTGGTGCCGACTGTTGGACTGATCATCGCCTCATCATGTCAAAGTTTAAACTCCGCATCCTGCCCATGCGAAGACCCAAGGTCAGAAGATTGCAAAGAGGCTCAACGTCTCCAAGCTCAAGGATAGTAAAGTTGCAGAAGATTTTTCCAATGACCTAGATGGCAGGCTGCCCAAGACACGAGAGGATGACCACAGCAGCATTGAAGAGCAGTGGGAGGCCTTCAGAGATGCAATCTACTTTACTGCCCTCGAACACCTCCGACCAGCAACCCGTAGAAAAAGACTGGTTAGATGAGAATGACGCAGAAGTGCAGACACTGCTGTCAGAGAAACACCAGCTGTTCAGAGCGCACCACTTTATGTTGTGTACTCTTGGCTCTTGTGCTGAGTGGTGAGTGTGCGACCTGACTCCCGACTCTGTGGTAGCTTTATTGAACCCGACAATGTACCATCCCACTGAGGTTCTTTAGGTGTCAAAGATTCGGTCACGTCAAGGATAAATGCTCATGAGAGGAGGTTTGTGACACCTGTAGCTAGGCACTTCATGAGGGCGGATGTGAATCCGCGAAATGCGTGAACTGTGATGATGACCACCCTCCTTCTTTAAACGACTGTCCTGTTTGGAGAATACAAAGCGAAATTCAGCGTGTTTGTGTCGTGAAGCCAGGCCTGTGCTCGTTTCACTGCTAGAAACTTTTCAGAGGCCTAATAAAACTCTGTCTTTCTGGTTACAGCTTCCTAGATCAACCTGCACAACCTGTTGAACATGGCGTGACTGGTGGGGAAGCCTTACTCATCCATAACTCTGTTCTGTACAGCCCAGTTGCTCTGCATACTCCGCTCAGGCAGGGGCAGCTCAGGTTACTCTCCACGAAACAATAACTATATTTAGCATGTATCTGTCTCCAAAGATCTGTATCACCAAACAGGACGTCATTTCACTCTTGGAGTGGCTTCCTAGACCCTTCCTGCTGTTGGGGTGATCGGAATGGTCATTCTCCTCTATGAGGAAGTGCGAGATCTTCACCAAGGTGTCTGTTTTTAGAGGAAGTGTTTTAAGAGCTTGATTTGTGTGTCTGAAATGGGAAATCCCCAACTTACTTCCTTTCTGTAATGGCACCACATCTTGTTTGGATCTTTTTGTTTGTGATCCTTTGTTGTTTCTGGATTTTTGAATGGGAGGTTGATGACTGCCAACATGGTAGTAACCACACTTTTCTGTATTGTTTCAGTATACAAATGTAGAAAGTCAGTCCTTACCAGAACGCTTAAATTTTTTAACAAAGCAGAATGGGACCTTTGCTACTAAATTTCTTAATGATCTGGAAGAGGACAAGATTCTGCTAAGTGAAGACCCGGCAGGAAGTCTTTCAGATTTTATTCTGAATTGTGATAAGTCAACCATTCCTACATCTTCCAAGAAGCCCTAATGCCAAAAGTTTCTTGGTTCAACTCTGAAAGTAAGAACATTAACAAAGCCTGCAGAAGAGATCAACGCTGGGTCTCTCAATAACCATTGGTGCCCAACGTCCGAGCACTTCAGAAACTGAAAGCAAACTCCAAACACATTTATAAAACAAAACTAATAAACGTTTGTCTTGGAATCAATTTTGCTCTGGTCTTACGTCTAAAACATCAAAGAAAAAAGTGTGGAAAATTATCAAGAAAATTAAAGGGAAGAACACCTGTTCTACTGTGAGCCATCTCAAGTTTTCTGACTAAAACAGAAGAGAAAAAAAAGCTGTTGCCAATCTGCTTGCTTCAAATGTTGAAGCAAATTCCTCTTCTAACAAATCAGCCTGTTTCTCAAAAAACAAAGCCTTTAAAGAAAATTCACCCTGCAATTTTTCATCAGATTACATGGAAGAATACAATTTTCTTTTCACTTTAAATGAATTGAAATCCGCCTTACCTTCTTGCAGCGATTCATCTCCTGGTGTAGATGAAATCCATATAAATTTTTAAAAACATCTTTCGCAAAATATCTGAACTTCCTGCTACAAGTGTAAAACCATGTGGACTACTGGGTGCTTTCCACCATCTTGGCGAAAAGCGTCATCATACCTAATCCCCAAACTGGAAAAGATCTTTCAGATTCATCCAGTTACCATCTGACAGCTTTGACCAGCTGTTTCTGCAAACTGATGGAAACAATGGTCAATGCTAGACTTGTGTGGAAACTCTAAACCGACGGCCTTCTGGCGAAACAAACGGTGTGGTTTCCTGCATACATCGAATTGCAGTGCACCATTTGATCCATCTGGAATCTACACTTCGAAATGCCTTTCTAAATAAACAACACACAGTTGCTATTTTCTTTAACTTGGAGAAGGCCCTTTGATACCACCTGGGAATCTGGGATACTTTATGATCTCCATGATCCTGGTTTTCGGGGTCATCTTCCTCCTATTTGTTAAAAAAATTGGACAGAACAACAGTTTCAGGTTCGAGTAGACACCACTCTCTCTGATGTTCACGAGTAGGAGTTGGGCGTTCCACAAGGGAGCATACCGTCTCCTGCCCTCTTCAGCATAAAAATCAACAACATTGTTATTTCAGTTCAACCGGATTCCGACTGCTCATTGTTTGTAGATGATTTTGGTCTTTAAGCAACTGGAAGCTTGCACCCAAGTGGTCAGCGCAGGCTCCAGCTTTGTGTGGATAAAATTCAGCTGTGGGCGGAAGAAAATGACTTTACTTTTTCTGCTACTAAGACACAGTGCATTCACTTTCATGACTTTCGACAGTTCTTTGCTGATCCTGAAATCCAAACAGGGATATCTCCCATTCCAGCTGTAAAAGAGGCCAAATTTCTGGGAGTTATTTTTTGACCAAAAGCTCAACTTTCTTAGTCACATTAAACACTTAAAAAACTTCTTGCCAGAAAGCTTTGAACATTCTGGGGTCATAGCACACACTGACTGGGGCGCTGTTAGGAAAACTTTGCTGCAACTCTACAAAGCCTTGGTCCATTCTCAACTGGACTATGATTGTGTTGTATACGGCTCTGCGAGACCCTCTTATCTAAAAACTCTTGGATCCTATTCATCATCAAGGGCTTTGTCTCTGCATTCCGCATTCATCCCCCGTCTAAAGCCTGTATACAGAGGCAGGTGAATCATTATTATCCTACCGCAGATGAAACTATCCTTAAATTACTACCTCAGACTGTTCTGTGTACTAGAAACCCCTGCCTTTGTGTTTTTAAACCTCAGTTTCAAAGTAAATTTGACAAAAAAAATCCCAACTTTATTTCTCCGTTTTGATTTCGTACGCAACCTCATGCGCAGAAAGCGGGTCTTGATCTAGGAGTTGTAATTGACTTGTCTAAAGTTCCAGATAAGCCTCTATGGACCTTCACAACAGAAATCCACTTTGATCTTGCCGCTTTTCGCAAAGAATCAACCAGTTCTCAGGCATACATGGCGTTGTCTGTCGATCTCTATACAAAATTCCCATCCTTTCTGAAGACATTTGCTGATGGTTCAAAGTCCGATGATGAAGTGGCCTGTGCAGCCTATTCCCCAGGTGCTCCTTCTCAAATATTGTCAAAACATATTCCGTCAGATACTTCTGTTTACTCTGCCGAACTTAGTTTTGGTTCTAGCACTAGAGATAATCTCGCAATCTACACAAACACGGACTGTCTGATTTTGTCTGGTTTGCTATCAGCTTTGGAGGCCATAGCTGGCCGTAACCTCCATCATCCTGAACTAATGACCTTAAAAAAAAAAAAAAACTTTTTACCTCTTTGAAAGTGGAAGGTCACAACATTGTTCTTGCTTGGCTTTCCGGTCATTGGGCATTGGGTGAAATGAAATGGCTGATTGTTTGGGCCAGGAATGCCACAACAAGGAAACTATCTAACATGTCCATCCCCTACTGAGGTTTGAAACCGAAAGTTGATGATTATGTCAGAGGTCTATGGCAGGAGGACTGGAATACACAGATGAATAGCAAACTTTTTCCAGATCCGTCCAAACCTGAAAGAGTTCCCCTCATCTACCTCTGGTGGTCGCAAAGAAGAAAATTTTGGGTTTTTTTTTTGCCAGCACACACTAGCCATTCGTTTTTAACTCATTCATACCTTTTAAAGAGTGAAGAAGCTCCGTGGTGCATTTCATGTCATGTACAACTCACAATGAAACATATTCTTTTAGAGTGTTGGGACATGCACAATGTAAGACATTAACATTTTACGACAGATTCCATGAAAACCTTGTTCAGAGATGTAATCTTTGAATTTCTGAAAGAGATTAACATTTATTCATCTGATCTAAGGCTTTACAGTAGATCTTTAACAAAATTTTTATTGTGTTTTTAGAAAGTGTATTTTGAAGAGTTGTGTGAACGAATGACTTGTGGGTGGACTTCAGCGTCCTGATATGGCCCTTTGTGGTCGGCTGAGCTATAAGCAACATCACCTTACCTTACATTACTGGCACTTTTCTCCTCTGGAGAAAAGACGAATGACGTCACAGTTTGATTTCGTTAAATCACATCTACATGGAAACATAAGTATGTTGTTGGTGAGCTATCACGCTATCAAACATTATGTAATCTTCACCTTCTCTGCTTTCTAGGATTAACCATGGCTGTGCTCTAGCTGTAGCCCTGTTTGATGCTTCTAAATAATTCCGTCCCACAGGTAGCGGTTAGGACAGGATCAAAATGGACAAAACTATCTGAGGCTCTATTCTGAACTATTAGTGCACCGTTGTTTCCCTTGAAAAACAATGAAAGAATGATCGGAATGGATTCTTTCCATAATGAAAGGCAGGGAATCAATCTATTTATTTCGCTTATATACATTTCATAATTCTCCTCCTCACTAATCAGTTATCTAACTTTACTTAAATATGCTAATGAAATAAACATTCTTTCACTCGCTATTTTCACTTGCTTGAAAAATGTCTAGTAGAGAAAAGCAAATCTGGATGAATAAAAATGTATATTTCAGAAACGTTTAGATTTATTTTCACGCACGAGTTATTCAGTCTATGCACATACCTTGAAATTGTGCTGAGTACAAAAAAAAAAAAAAAAAAGAAAGAAAAATAATCCAAGCTTTTCCTTGACTCTCTTCGGCTCGTCAGCATCTTTCACACTCATCTTTTATGCCTGAAGCTCGTTCTGCAACTGGCATCTCATTAACATTCCTTCCTCAACAACACTTCCTTCAATATTCATACCTAACTGTATACATAGGCATACAAAAAATGTCGTACCAAAAACTAAAAAAAAAGAAAACACTACAATAGAACTTCCAGAAGAACAGAAATACAACCCATGATGGAGGATTCACCCCCCCCCCCCCCCCCCCCCCCCCTTTCAAACACACAGGACTGACAGCCACATAGACAGGCAGCAAAGCATGCAGGCAGACAGATAAACGAACAGGTGTAATGACAACCTACTCGGCAGATCCACAATCCAGTCAGAAAACAGCAAGACGTCATCTGATGAATGATAGTCGGTGAAATCCAATTTTAACGTCAGGGTCCACGTTGAACATTTCGTAGTATTCACTGGCACGTTCCACCGGATATTGCGTCACTTTAGAACCCGAGGGAAATTTCAGGTGACGTAGTGCAGCTGTGTCGTTGCTCTGTATCACTGTAAGAACACAGACAGCCATTGGTCTGTATCACTGAAAGAGCATCAGACAGCCATTGGTCTGTAAGGTCACTGTAAGAACAACAGACAGCCATTGGTCTGTATCACTGTAAGAACAACAGCAGCCATTGGTCTGTATCACTTCACTGTGGGAACAACAGACAGTTATCGCTCTGTATCAATGTGGGGCAAAGATTTGATGGGAAAAAAGTATATTATAAAAAAAAACACTTCGCTAGCTATATATATGGCCGAAAAAAAAAAAAAACAAAGTGAGATGTAAAGTTAAAATTCCCGCACGCCATAAGAAGTTAGGCGCAGAAAGAAGAGAGAGAAACTTTTTTTAACCTGAGGAGAACTTTTAAATGGTATTCTGGTGTGATTATTGAAAGAAGCGAGTCAGATATGTGGTTGCGTGCAGGGAGCATGACTGTCTTTGTATGTGAGTGTGCGTGTAGAGAGCGTCGTGCGACAAAGGTCTTTATTTCACTTTAGTATTTGATCGACTTTAAGTATATAAACATTGAATCAACACAGAAGAGTATGTGAAGGATACAATGTGGAATCTCAATAAGATTATATGGAGACATCAGAATAGCAGCTAAATAATAAATCCGTTTTCCAATTCAGAATATTTCTCCACTTTGAAACAAGGAATACTAAATGCGAGCCCTCTTCCTGATCGTCCACGAGGAAACATTAATACATAATTTGAAAATGATCAGGATGATGTTTGATTACATGCCCATTTACCGACACACTGGCATTGTTCAAATCCTTTCTCTCGGACAAATAGTTAATGCCCAAAATAAGCTTTCTGGAGTCCCTGTTGTGATCAAGGAAGATACAGACTGCTGGAATTCCACCATCTCTTTCAGATTAAATTGTGACTGCTGTAATCGATTCGATATATGTGTTCCATTTGACACACATATACATGCAAAAATCAACACCCACACCCACCCACACATAGATGCACACATACACACCACATGCCGCACATATGCACGGACACACACAACGCGCGCGCACCACGCACGCACGGACACATACACGCACAACACACACACACACACACACACACACACACACACACACAATGCAGGAACAAGACTGAAAGCAATACCTGTTCTATGGACTTGATCTGAAACACTGAGAAAGTGTACTTACCAAAAAGATCTGTTCACCTGATTCACCTATGGACACACACACACACACACACACACACACACACACACACACAGGGTGCACACACGCACGCACGCACGCACTTTAAATTGTGTGTGCCGCACAGCACTGTGTGTGTGTGTGTGGTGTGTGTGAATTGTGTTTGTCTGTCCGTGTGTCTCTCTGAGATCTTTGCGTGTGTGTGTGTGTGTGTGTGTGAATGTGTTTGTCTGTCCGTTCTGTCCTCTCTGAGATTCTTTGCGTGTGGTGTGTGTTGTGTGTGGTGTGTGTGTGTGTGTGTGTGTGTGTGCGTCTTGCGCGCGCTGAGCGGGGTGTGTGTGGGTGTGTGTGTGTGCGCGTGTGTGTTGTGTGTATGGTGTGTGTAGTAGTGTGCGCAGTAGCAGTGTGCAGCAGCAGCAGCAGTATAGTAGTAGTAGTAGTAGCATTAGTAGTAGTAGCAGCAGCAGTAGTAGTAGCAGTAGTTAGTAGTAGTAGTATAATTATGCTGGTGATGTATCGTTTTTGTATTGTTTTGGTGGTGTGGTGACAGTGGTAGTTGTTAAAAGTCGTAGCAGTTAAGCACGTAGTATAAACATCGTCATCGTCGTCGTCACCATCATCATCATCAATATCATTAATGCTAGTAGTAGTAGTAGTAGTATTATAGTTATGTATCATTGTTATTATATTGTTGTATGCTGTTGTTGTTGTTGTTTGTTTGCTCTTCTTGCTTCTTTCTTCTTCTTCTTCTCTTCTCCGCCTCCTCCTCCTCATCATCTCATCATTTGCATCATCATCATCATCATAATATTATCATCATCACAATATTATCATCATCATAAATTATCATCATCATCATCATCATCATCATCATCGTTATCATCATCATCGTCATCATTATCACAGTTGTTGTTTTGTTGTTCTTGTTGTTACCAATTGCTGTTTCTTTGAGGGCTGACCTTGAAGTTACAGTAAGCACATATAGATGATCCCCCTCTAACTGAAAAGAAAACAAAACCCTGTTCAGCAGTAGAACAGAAGCAGCTGGATTACCTTAAAGCTGTGATCAATGGTGAAGTTCTTCAGAGCTCCTTTCAGGTCGCCCACACTGGACCAGCTCACTGTTTGCTGTTGTGGCAGCGAGGCCTGGTGGGGCGACTGTTGTGTGGGGTGAACGGTTTTCAGGATCTGATTGTAGATGGGGGGAAGTTCAAAGCTTGATCTCTGTTCAGGCTGGGGCGTTCGTTCAACCATGAGTTTTCTACCAGCAGAAACAAGGAGCCACCATGGGGTTTGCCAGTATCTCCAGTGGTAGCCAACCTGTACATGGAACACTTTTGAAAAAGTAGCCCTTGAAGCTGCTGCCAACCCTCCCAGCATGTGGTACCACTATGTTGGATGACACCATGACCCTCATACAGGAGATGAGGTTGACATCTTCACCACTCACCTGAATTCCATCGACTACAGTATCCAAATTCACTTCGGAAACTGAAAGCAGAAGGGAAGATCCACCCCCCCCCCCCCCCCCCCCCCCCCACCCCCCCCCCCCCCACCCCCCCCCCCCCCCCCCCCCCCCCCCCCCCCCCCCCCCCCCCCCCTAATTGGGATAACCCACCCCACACCCCCCACCCCCCATATCTGATACACCCCCCCCCCCACCCCCAACTCCAACAGGACCCCATCCAACCACAACGACATAATAAAAGAAAACACCCCTCAGGTTGTCCCTCCCAAGGAGCAATCACCTGACCATATTGTTTTTCCACTAACCCACCCCTCAATACAAGAGATCTGGTAGTCAAAGAATCTGAACTTAGAAAAAGTATAATGTTCCAATAAAATAAATACTATTTTCAAAGGGGGGAAATGCAAATACATCAAGAATCCCTTTACGATAATGGACCTCAATGCATGTGGATGGGGACAACCCTCGAAGTTCGCTAGCCGTCTTCTACAGATATCGACAGTGTGAAAGTGGGGATCCCCTACATTAAGGAGTCTCAGAGCGTCTAGCCAGGACCTTCCAACACATGGATGCAAAGTGTTTCCACAACACCCACCAACCTCCCTACGCCAGCAAACTGACCCATGTCAAAGACAAACAGGACCCCCTGTGTGGGGTAGTGTACCAGGTAGGGTGTCAAGACTGTACCCTACCTACATTGGCGAGACAGCAAGACCACTCACCACCGTCTACAGGAACACCAAAACCGATCTACTTCTGCCATACACGAACACCTACAAGCCACAGGCCACAGTTTCAGCCCCCAAGAAACAAGATCTTATCTACAGAGCCCTTCCTCACAAAAAGAAA
>JADBJO010027143.1:10000-12500 GCA_016801955.1 Conus betulinus
CAGTTGACATGTGTTTCATCTTTTGTGTCTGTTATGGGAAAGGCCCAGTATGAGTTTGCCCCAGTCTCTAGGAGTCTTCGCAGTGTTGGCCTTGAGATTATTCCAATGTTTGGTAGGTTGGTGATGTTTCTTGCTCTTCCCTTAAGTCTGGATGTGTGGGCCACTTCCTCTCTTGATGTTCAGGTTTGAAAGATGGTCTGTGGTACAGTGGCTTTGCTCGATTCTTCTCCTATCACATCAGATCGGCCAAGCTGTAATCCAGTTCTTATCGTTGCCTTGCCGGCCAGTGTGTCTGCTGTCTCGTTTCCTTTAACTCCAGCATGTCCAGGGCAGTACATCCATATGAGTCTCTCCAATGGAAGGCTGCGCATGATTTCATTCCAAGCAGGGCTTCCCATTCCACTTTTCACCTTCTGAAGTAGGTTCATGGAGTCAGTCAGTATCATGGCTTGTTGAGTTTGAAACTGGTTTGTGGATGAAAGCCAGTGGGGTGCTTGTGTCACTGCATCTACCTCCATTGTTAAACTTGAAGTTGTTAAACTGTACGCACCATTGTCTTCCTGGATAGTTCGGCCACTTTACTTCAGTGTGTATCCCCAGCCTGACTTACATGAAAAAAGTAGTGCTGGATTAAAAATAAAAGAATAAAGCTGGCTAGCAACTGTGTGAAAATGAAGAGGGTTGATATCAAGGAGTGCTGACTAGGGAAAGCTAGTGGTGGACAATAATACTGGCCTGGATAGGGAAAAGTGCTTGAAAAAAAGGTGGACAGGAAAAATGCGAAAAATGATGCCAGGTAAGAAAAACATCGTGCTGGATAGGGAAAAGCAGGAAAATCAGTATTTGATTAAACAAAAAAAAGGTGGGTGGGTGTGGTGGTATGGTAATGCTGGATAAATAAAAGCAGTGTGGGAAAAGGTCAAGAAATAGTGTGGGATGGGAACATTATAGCATTGGAGAAGTACAGAAAGTCGGTGCATCTTAGCAAAATCATGAACGCAATCATGTAGGACAGGAACACACATCTTGTTGGAGGTAGTGTCTGACCAACACGAACTTGTGCTGGGTAGCTTTGAGTTTCAGTTTCAGTTTCAGTTTCAGTTTCATCAAGGAGATGTCACTGCTTGCGGACCAATCCATATACGCTCCACCACATCCGCTAAGTTTTGAGACCACACTGCGCATGATTTAGGGTCTTGTGGCTTACGACTTAGCAGATGTCTGACCTTTGCATTGGCCCAACGGGCTGGTTAGACCTGGAGCTGGGTAGGAACTTGTACTGTTGGATAGGGAACAGAGGAGGTACCGGACAGGAAAAGAACAGAAGTAACGACTGGGAAAGGTAGTGTTGGATGGGACGAAGAGAAAGGCAGCAGAGATGAACAAGGGGGAGGGGGGGGGGGGGTGTGAACATTAGAGCCGAATCCGGGGAAAGAAATGGTGTAAAGCAGAGTCAGCTAAGGGTAGCCCAGAAGTGAAGAAGTGTTGTCATTTTTAATTGGACTGTTCACCGTCTGTGGCTGTCTCCGTCCCTGTCACTCTCCATCCCTCACGTTGTGCTCTCTTCACCACACCCAGACCACCAGACATCTTCACCGACACTGAGGATTCGAACTTTGGACAGGCGGAAGTCAATGATTCATTTGTTACAAAGTTTAGCTTCCTTCGTTCATTTACTTTGACGTGAACTCGGAGACAGACTTTTGGTGTTTCAGTTTGAGATAGAAAGGGAGAGAGTGAGGGGGGGGGCGGGGGGGGGGGATGGTGTGATGCTCAAAGAGGATTGGGGAGGGGGTAGGTGGGGGGAGGCAGGGTCAAGACAAAAACAACAAACAAAAAAAGAAAACGTTATTTAAAAAAAAAAAGTTTTAAACGCCATGGTCTTTCTACTCCTGCCCTCGGGGTGACCCCAGTTATGATGATGATGATGATGGTGGTGGTGATGATGATGATGATGATGATGATGATGATGATGAGATGATGATGATGATGACGATGATGATGACGGTGTTGACGATGATGATTGCTGTTGTAATTGTTATCATTATTATTATTGCTGTCATCATTATTATTATCATTAATATCATTATCATGATTGTTGGTGTTGTTATCATTATCATGATTATCATATCATTATTATTATCATTAGTCTTCTTTTTATTATTACTATTACGTGCACTATAGAGCGCCTATCCTCGTTTAGAGACCAAGCTCTCAGCGCTTTACAGCAACGGGCTGCCTACCTGGGTAGAGCCGATTGAAGAGCTGCCTGCTGGCGCTACATTGGGTCATCTCCTGTCTGATGTAGTCGAAACACCAGTCACTCAGTTTATTCTTCATTCTTCCGCTGCATGCCGTGTGTCCACATGTCATCCATACCAACAACAGTCCACCCGGGCCTTCTCTTCGGAAGCTTGGTAAACGGGATTAAGGCGTGTGCAGGGTATCATGCATGTGGCCACACCCAGCTCTGATTGAAATCCTCTGCAGGTCCATGCCA
>JADBJO010027143.1:17500-21674 GCA_016801955.1 Conus betulinus
CTAAGAAATATTTGCCTAGTCATCAATGGAATGATGGAGGGATTGTTAGCCTGCACTTGTTTGCTCCCACAACGAAATTGTTCAACACACACACACACACACACACACACACACACACACACACACACAGATATATATATATATATAGATATAGATATGTGTGTGTGTGTGTGTGTGTGCGCGCGCGTGCGCGCATGTGTGTGTGGTGTGCGATAGATAGATAGATAGCGCGCGATAGCGCGCGCGCGTGCGCGATGATAGATAGATAGATACACTAGATAGATAGACAGACAGTAGATAGACCACATGGAATATAGCTCAATCTTAGACCTACTACAGTGTTAGCAGAACTTTTGCAAGCCACACTATAATTGCAAAAAGCTGCACCAGGCATCGTGATCACTCCAACAGTGTACAGTTAACCTCAGCTCTACTGCTGGATCCTTTTGAAATGGCCACGTACGGATTGAAAACACCAAATAACGGGGAAAACGTGCATCCAGTTAAACATCAGTAAGACACACACAATATAATGTCTGTAGTAACCACTTTCGTCACAGTGATTACGTGATCAGTTTACTCGTTAGTGATCTTGTACTTTCTACGTGAAATTTGTTCGTTGTCTTAATGAAAGTTACGTTCAAGTTCACGTTTGTGTGTGTGTGTGTGTGTGTGTGTTTATTACAAAGCTGACCATAAGGGGGTGGGGGTGGAGGTGGTGGGGGTTGGGTGGGGGGGCATCTCAGGACTATTGCTATGTCAAGATCAGTTTCATAAACATTCCAAACACAGCCTAAAGCGGTTCAAATCAGATCTCTTTTCCTCAAAAATCTTAGATGAAACAAACCATATTTACCTCATTCAGAAAAGAAAGCTACATTCAGAAGATCTAAGGTGGTAACACGTACAGGGCAAGTGCGCCCTTTTTGCTTCTTTTGTGCAACACAGGAAGTCTTTTCTCTTGGCAGCATTCATAGTGTTCTGTTTTCACACATAACTGTTAGATTTACTTTGGGGGCTGTCTGAGGGTGTTTCTCACCTCCTGTCTGTGCCGTGGAAAAGAACAAAGAAACCAGTACATCTGATACTGTAACAGCACGGCTTGGGGGGGCTTGTTTTTTTGTACTCCAGTTCTTATAGAACAGGGAGTACTTTACAATGGGAACCAAGAAATGTTGTCTGTCAGTCTGTCTGTCTGTCCGTGGTCAAAATGTGTTCCACTCGCTCCAGACAAAACTCTGCGCCGATCTTTCTGAAAATTTTGCAGATATGTTCATTATGGGTCACGGATGATCTCCAATGTTTTATTTTACCAGAATAGCCGTTACTAACGGCTGTAACGGCCCAAAACAGTTTTTTTCTTCTTTATGGAATATCTCTGCAAGTACTTCGCCCATTTCTCATCTCAGTGACGAAATACATTATGACGCATGTTTGATTGTGACTTTTAAAAAAAAAATAAAGACGCAAGTTCGCATTTTTTACACGCGTATTCAAGATAGATCTAAACTGGGAGTACGTTTATATGCTTTACATCTGGTTAAATCCAAAGCAGTTCTGATTTATCTCACACCCTTTGATACTTTTTTTTTTTTTATGAAAGTAGGCAAATGATGCTACGGTTCTCTCTCTCTCTCTCTCTCTCTCTCTCTCTCTCCTCTCTCTCTCTCTCTCTCTCTCCATCCCTCCCTCCATCCTCTCTCTTTCTTTATGTCTTTGTCTCTGTCGCTCTCTATCTCTGTCTGTCGATCTGTATGTCGTCTGTCTGTGCTAGGCTCTCTCTCTCTCTATCTCTCTCTGTCTCTGTCTGTCTGTCTGTCTCTCTCTCCTCTCTCTCTCTCTTATCTCTCTCTCTCTCTCTCTCTCTCTCTCTCTCTCTCCTCTCTCTCTCTCCCAAAATCTCATCTCAATGGAAGGTTTGTCTGAGTGCTGGATCTCAGTTTTCTCTCTCCCTCCATCCCTCCCTCTGTCTCTGACTCTGTCTTGCTCATTCTTACTCTACTCTCTTCTCTTCCAACCCCCCCCCCCCCCCCCCCCAATCTCAATCTAAACCTTGATAGGTTTGTCCTGAGTTTCAGGGTTCTCAGTTCTCTCTCCTCCTCCACCCTCCCCCTCCCTCGTCTATGTAATTGTGTGTGTTGTGTGTGTGTGTGTGTGTGTGTGTGTGGTGTGTGTGTTGTTGGGTGTGTGTGAGTGTGTGTGTGTGTGTGTGTATGTGTGTGTCTCAAATATCTCAATCGTTGATCTAAGGTTTGTCTGAATCCTGAGTTCTGAGCTCTCTCTCTCTCTCTCTCTCTCTCTCGATCTATCTCTCTTCTCTCTCCTCTCTCTGCTCTTTCTCTCTCTCTCTCTCTCTCTCTCTCTCTCTCTCCATCCCTCCCTCCACCCTTCTCTCTTTATGTCTATGTCTCTGTCTCTCTCTCTCTATCTCTCTCTGTCTTCGATCTTCTTCTCTGTCTCTCTGTCTATGTCTCTGTCTCTCTCTCTCTCTCTTCTCTCTCTCTCTCTCTCTCTCTCTCTCTCTCTCTCTCTTCTCCTCTCTCTCTCTCTCTCCCAAAATCTCACTCCTTGATCTTTCTCTGTCTTTCAATCGCTTCTCAATGTTTCTGTGTCTGTCTGTCTGTCTGTCTGTCGTGTCTCTTTTCTGTCAGTCTGTCTGTGTTCGACAGTGGATCGACCTCTGCAATCATAAATTCATTTCCAAGCTTTATAAATACTTATTCAGTTTTCATGATTAAAAGTACTTATGATTATAGCGTCTATCATCTGCTAGAGACCAAGCTCTAATCGCTTTGCAAAAATTCACGCTTTCAGTTTACATAGTGGGCTGCCTACCTAGGGTAGAGCCCGCTGAAGAGCTGGCAACTGGAACTACACTCAATCGTTTCCCGTGTGTCATTCAGTGAGTTATCAGTCCCTCACTTTTCTTCCTTCATTCTTTCGATTTTGCTCGCAGGGTGCACGGCATGCATAAGGCATCACCCAGACGAATGGCCAAACTGACCTTTTCCTCCGAATGTTGATGAGGGGAGATGTTCGTGAGTACAAGATGCTGCTTCGTGCGTTGACATGATTATGGAACCTCGGTTCATCATCTCATTCAAAAGACTTTCAGGCAAATGGAATCAGAACCAATGTTGTTGGTACCTCCAAAGGAGAAATCTACTTGTACCGAAGACGCCTAGAGGTGAATTAAGCCGTGGGATCACCAGGAATACTGGTTCAGAGCCTTGTAAACTGAACAGTTGTGGCTCTGTACTGACTTACCTTACTGTGGCTCTGTAGCAACTGAGTTGTCGTGGCTCTGTAGCAAAAGAGCTGTCATGGCTCTGTAACAACTGAGCTGTCATGGCTGTGTAACAACTGAGCTGTCATGGCTCTGTAGCAACTGAGCCGTCATGGCTCTGTAACAACTGAGCTGTTGTGGCTCTGTACCAACTGAGTTGTCATGGCTCTGTACCAAACTGAGCTGTTGTGGCTCTGTAACAACTGAGCTGTTGTGGCTCTGTACCAACTGAGTTGCCATGGCTCTGTAACAACTGAGCTGTCGTGGCTCTGTGCCAACTGAGCTGTTATGGCTGTGTAACAACTGAGCTATCGCGGCTCTGTAGCAACTGAGCTGTCGTGGCTCTGTAGCAACTGAGCTGTCATGGCTCTGTACCAACTGAGCTGTCGTGGCTCTGTAACAACTGAGCTGTTGTGGCTCTGTAACAACTGAGCTGTTGTGGCTCTGTAGCAACTGAGCTGTCATGGCTGTGTAACAACTGAGCTGTAGTGGCTCTGTAGCAACTGAGTTGTCATGGCCCCTGTAGCAACTGAGCTGTCGTGGCTCTGTGCCAACTGAGCTGTTATGGCTGTTGTAACAAACTGATCTGTTGTGGCTCTGTAGCAACTGAGCTGTCGTGGCTCGTACCAACTGAGCTGTTATGGCTGTGTAACAACTGAAGCTGTCATGGCTGTGTAACAACTGAGCTGTCATGGCTCTGTACCAGCTGAGCTGTTGTGGCTCTGTACCAACTGAGCTGTTGTGGCTCTGTACCAACTGAGCTGTCATGGCTGTGTAGCAACTGAGCTGTCATGGCTCTGTAAAAACAACTGAGCTGTTGTGGCTCTGTACCAACTGAGCTGTCATGGCTCTGTACCAACTGAGCTGTCGTGGTTCTGTAGCAACTGA
>JADBJO010027144.1:0-5000 GCA_016801955.1 Conus betulinus
AGTGAGTGCATGATAGGTGACGGCTTGGTTAGCGAGTTGTCAGCAAGGTGGTCGGTTAGTTTATGTCTCGTTTTTTTTTTTAAAATAAAAATCTGTACAGCCCAAACGACATCCCGCAGAAAATGTTATAGAGAAGACTTACAAATTTCATTAAGTCAGAAGTTTTTCCATGTTGAGAAGACAACGATGCCGCTCTCTGTGTGAAAGACTGGGTTACCTCGAGAGAGAAAACATCAAATGCGCTTCGTAAACTAAGTAATAAGAGTTCGGCACCAAGTTGTGTGACGGAATCACGGTAGAATTCTTCACATTCTTCTCGGCATCCTTTCATGTGGCCGTGGGTGAATTATCATACATCGAGAGACGAGGAATCATTACTTTATCACACAAAGGAGAAGACTTGGAAAGAGATAAATTAACTAAATGGAGACCGATAACCTTGACTTAAACGGATCATACAATCCTAGCAAAAGTTCTTGCTGAAATACTTAGCAAAGTTATTCATGAATTAATTAACAACGATCAAGGTGGCCATAATAATTGCAACAATCATTAGTTCCATTGACGATTAATTATCATTGCTATCATCAGTAATTATCATTACTATTATCATTACTACTATGAATACGTATACAGCGTCTATCCTCAGCTAGAAACCAAACTCTGAGCGCTTTGCAATACACACTCGTTTTTACACAACGAACTGCCTACCAGGGTAGTGCCGACTGAAGAGCTGCCAGCTGGTGCTTCATTCAGTCGTTTCCCATGTCATCCAGTCAATATCGTTCACTCAATTCCCTTGCTTCCTTCATTCTTTCCATTCTCTGTGAGTGTATGCTATGTGTAACGTGTCGTCCATACCAACGGCCAAACTGGCCTTCTCTTCCGAAAGTTGGTGATGGGATTTCACGTGTGTGCAAGATGTTATGCGTGCATTCACACATGGAACCTCGGTTCGTAGTCTCATTCGAAGGACTGTATAGGAAATGGAGTCAGAACCAATGTTAAATCCGAGGGGAAAATCCCCCTGTACCGAACGGGCCCGGCAGAGATTCGAACCCGCAAACCCCAGCATCACCAAGATTACAAGTCCGGCACTCTACCACTGAGCTATTCCAGCCCCCATGAAAAAACAACTTAAACACACGTAATGAAGTTGGATATCGACTGGCAGTAAACTACTCTAAAGCCTTCGATTCAATATCGAGAAGATTTTTGTTACATGCTTTTGATGTTTTTGGCTTTGGTGATGACTTTAAAAGGTGGGTATATGTTCTCAATAAAGACATTAATCTCAAGCAGTATTAATCACGTGATACAAACCTAGCTTCAGGTACTTACGGCCACAATGAGGGGTTTCCAGGTGTAGCATTTGAGCTGGCGGACAAAGGGAGGCAATCCTTCAAAGGGGAAGTCTATGACGGTACAGCGACAGTGCTTCTCTCTGCCTGCAACCCAGGGAGTGGACAGATTCCATCATGTGACCTGAACACACAGACCTAAAGTACAGTCACAACAGACATGTGTATGATGAGAGTTCCTCTTGTTCACTCGCTGCATAAACAGATAAAGACACACAAGCATGAAAGGGTCATAACTGTGGTCCACGAGAGTTGCCTCATTTTTGTTGTTGTTTTTTTTAGATAACTCCGCAGAGTTGTTTCCCTTAGCCTGGTTTAACACCGAGTTCTTCTGGCACACTGGGACATCACGGTAGTTACTGTCGTTGTAGTTGACTGTGAGATAAAAAAAAATTATAAAAACAAATAAAAACATTTAAACAAAAAAAAAAAAAAAGAGAAAAAAAAAAAAAAAAAAAAGAGAAGAGAAGAAGCAAGATTGGGACCGGAGCTTCTTATCAAAAGAAAACGAGCTTGGCGAGCGGAAAAGAGCGGCTTGATCGTAACATGTAAAATCATCAACGTGTATCAGCACGTTTATGAAGCTGACAGGAACAACACAAAGTCGTCAGCTTTTTCGTACTTTCAGTTCTAGTGTTGACAGGAACAACACAAAGTCGTCAGCTTTTTTCGTACTTTCAGTTCTAGTGTTCCGACAGAATTCAATGTGATTTCCGCTCTCTTGACAACAAATGGAACGCGCTGTACCTCAGAGCTGTGAGGTCAGCTTTCCAACGGCACGCTTAGATAGGAACAATACACTGAAATGACCTGCTCGCTATTCTCTCTATAAATGCTTTTGAACAAACTAGATTCTTATTTGTCAAAGATTGTGGCGTTTAAAAACATGATGGTTCGCTCTCTCTCTCTCTCTCTTTCTCTCTGTCTGTCTCTCTCTCTCTCGCGCGCGCGCGCGTGTGTGTGTATGCGTGTGTGTATGCGTGTGTGTGTGTGTGTGTGTGTGTGTGTGTGTGTGTGTGTGACCTGTAGTTTTGTTTCTCTCTGATTTAGGATACTAACAAAGCTCAATAAGGCTACCTCATACAACTTGGAACACACGCAAATTCGGAGCTTTACTACAGAAACAATCAACACCAATATCCACGTATGTAACTATTCACCAGCATACGTAACAAATGAATCCTTATATAAGCGACAGACAAACTCATGGGAAAAAAAAGGAACAACAAACACCTTCCTAGCATGCTTTCTTCGTGTTGTTGTTATACTCCTGGGAAGCGCACCTGTAGGTTTCAGACAACTTCACCTCTTGATTGTTTGAAGTCTAGAACAAGTTCTTACACGTTGATGCAACAATTCCGGTCACGGTGAAGTGAGTGTTTGCTCTTTTATTTTCATCATAAAGAGCACCCTTTTCTTTCATATGTACAGTTGAAGTTTTGGCTTAAAAAAGAATGGTTGTGAACACTTTTGTTTTTGCTGTATATGTCACTACGTGTCACATGTCATATGTACGACACAAGGCATGTCATTAAAAAAAACACACACAAAAAAAAAACAAAGAATGAAACAAAAGCGAAAGTTTTATGAAACAAATGTTCAATATTAATGTTAGCGCACTGCCACAAAAAAAAAGTGGACAAACCAATCACAAGACAAAACACGACGCGTTTCGACCTCTTAGGTCTTCTTCAGGCAAGTAACAAACCAATCAGGAATACGAAAATGAACGAGCAATCATTGATCTTCCTCCACTACAGCGCAAGGTGGGCGTTGAAACGTGTGGCACAGTAATAATGTTACAGAACTGGCACATTTCTGGTAAAACTATTCGCAACAGTTTTCACAGATGAGCACAAACCTGAAGCGTCGTTTGCGGCAATGCCGAGGTTTTCCACCGACCGATCATAGAGCTTTACCATTGTTGGAGCTTAGAGACGAACAAGAAAAACAATGTGACTGAACTTCATTTGGAAAGACTTTCTCATTGACCGATGGCCTTTTAAGACTCTATTTAATCTGTTAATTTCGAATATAAGGAGGATTTCACATAGAAAGGAACTGAATTGGTGTTGTTCAGCTCTCTCTCTCTCTCTCTCTCTCTCTCCTCCTTCCCCCCCCCCCCCCCCCCCCCCCCCCCCCCCCCCCCCCCGACGTCTGTCCTATTCATTTATCAATACTTTCTTTCATCACGGGTTACCTGATTCATCTGCTAACTTCCTTCGGATTGGGATATTTAGACTTGGGCGGAATCAAGTGCTGCTCCTGCTGTTTTTGACTGTTATTGTTGGAACTTTCTTCGACAACAGAATTAGAAGGCATGCACTGGTCTTTGAAACCAGCATCTGAACTGGACGAAAACCCATCTCACCAGCTTCCTTTGGTTGGGCGTGAGACCCAGATCGTAGAACACGAAAGCGTAATCTTTCCCCTTCATGAGAGGAAACAAGGTGTGGAACACGTTGTCCAGAAGCGCCTGCAGTTCATTGTAGTGGTTGGATGACGCGCCTGTTACAAAAATGTATGTGTGTGACGTCACGCGCCGGGCTGCTGACGCCAGAGCCTGGAGGTACTTTGCGGGAATGGGGGGCGCGCGTGGAAAGCACCTGCTGCAGTCTTCCCTTGAGGGAGGTGGAGAAGTGGCCGGGACAGTCAGCGTCGTAACAGGTGCTCGCTGAAACATGACCTTCGCTGTCATGGTGGAAGAGCTCAAAGCCTGTGGACTTGGGTCTCCCACTTTATAATCATGAATAGATGAAAATACTTGTCATATCACACACACACACACACACACACACACACACACACACACACATGCGCGCGCGCGCGCGGACGTACACACCCACACACACAGAGGCAGACAGACAGATAGATAGATAGATAGATAGATAGATAGATAGATAGATAGATAGATAGATAGATAGATAGATAGATAGACAGATAGATAGATAGATAAATGGATGGACAGATAGACAGACAGACAGACAGACAGACAGATAGACAGATAGATAGATAGATAGATAGATAGATTGATTGATCAATAGAGACAGACAGAGACAGACAGACAGACAGACACACGCACACACACACACACACACATACACTTTCTCTCTCTCTCTCTCTCTCTCTCTCTCTCTCTCTCTCTCTCTCTCTCACACACACACACACACACACACACACACACACACACACACACACACCACATCACACTGAGTATGCTAATCGTTTAATAATTAATAAACTTGGCTGACAGTTAGCACACTGTTATATTACCTGCGGTCAATATTAAAACTTAATGGATACGCGCTAACAAAGAAAAAGATGTATTTGCAGTTAAAGTAGAGGAAAGTATTTTTCTTCGGTGCAAGAATCAGAACATAATGCATATGTGTGTGTTGTGTGTGTGTGTGTGTGTGTGTGTGTGTGTGTGTGTGTGTGTGTGTGTGTGTGTGTGTGTGTGATATTCTTAATGCAAAAATGAATTATATGCATTCAATAGGACAGAAAAGTGAGCAACGCAAAGACGGAAGCCCAATTAACAGAGAAAGAAGAAAGAGAGAGAGAGAGAGAGAGAGAGAGAGAGAGAGAGAGAGAGAGAGAGAGAGAGAGAGGAGAGAGAGAGAGAGAGAGAGAGAGAGA
>JADBJO010027144.1:10000-12114 GCA_016801955.1 Conus betulinus
CAACACGGATTCATGGTGGTGGAAAGACGTGCAAGAATCTTGGCATCACAAACGTCAACATAAACAAAAATCCGAAAATGTTCATGGTCGGAAATTCCGGCTACTGATCAGCTTTCTGGTGATGAATTGAAATAAGTATGTGACCACATCGAACTCATATTACATCTTGGCTTGGCCTTCTCCCAGACACTAACAAATTCTTTACTCCTTACTTAAAGATAAAGGTTTCTGGTGAAAAAGCATGGGAATGAAGACGTGGAGGGAGAAACTAGCTTCTTTTTCCTCTTCTTCTTCTTCATACACTCAGACAGGAACACCAGAGTCACTGCCGAAGGCTGCTGTATGGCAGAGGCCCTCCTGTCACAGAGAGCCATAGAGTTTCTCCCTTGTTGATGTCTCAGCAGCCCAGGCCTCTGCCCTCAGCTTTTTTTTTCTGTTTGGGACAGTCCTGCAGGAAGTATTCCACAATCATTGGGCTGTACCACCTGGACACCCTGAAGACTTGTCAATGTGGAATTTTGTGAACATGTGGTGTTTGAGTCTGGAATGCCCTGACCTCAGTCTCACAATGCTCACTTGGTTTGGACTGGGCAGCAGGTAGTATGCATCCTTCTTGTTGAAGTCTGGGTGCTGGTCAAGCCGTATGTTCTGCTTTTCTTTTTGATAGCGCTTTTGGCTTCTACAAAGAGGACTTCCTGCTCCTGTTGAGGCTGCTGTCCTCCATTTGTCAGTTGGTCAGTTTCCTCATTGCCAGATATGTTGCAGTGTGAGGGTATCCACTGGATGTCGGTATTCTCGGTGGATACAACAGAATGGCCAAGGCAGAGACAAGGGAGTTGAGCTCCTTGTTTCGAGGAGTTTTAAGAGCCTGCAGTACTGACAAAGCATCGGAAAAGCTGACGACTCTGGGACACATGGCCCCTCTATTCTCATACAGCGTTCTAGCTGCTGACTGTCGTGCATCTGCCTCAGCCTTGAAGTTCGTTGAGAACTTTCTGGTCAGGATGACCTGTTGGACAGAAAGTTCCATCCATCAACTGTAGGAAAATTCCTCCACCTCCGTTCTGGTAGCCTCTTCTGCTTAGCCATACGTTTATACATGTGTCCAGAACTCTTTGAGAGATGTTGGCTCTATGTAGTCAAAGGCTACTGCTGTTCTAGATCCTCTCCGATTTCTGATCGTGTGCCCTTTGTTTACAAGGCCAGAAATGGTGACTGGAAACTAGCTGAAACGCAGTAGCAGTCAGTCACAAGGGAAGCAATTCTTCCGCAATCCAGCAACCAAGCGTAGAGCTGTCTCCCTTGCACCGTCAACGAGAGGAAGAAGACGCACATTTTGTACGACACTGAAAGGAAATAACATTTGACAAATTGATTCTTCATATGGTGAAAGGCACAAAAATGGCAATGAATGAATGACTGGGCTGGTGAGAACACACAGAAGTGAGAAAAGAAAGAAAGAAAGAAATGTGCAACGGATGGCTTTAGGCCAGTTATGGACGCCGAAATGCCGGAAGCAGTATTATCAGAGGGATTAATGAACGTGAAGCAGGTGGAGAGATTGTCACCCGTCTTCCTGGTTGATAAAACAAAACAAGCCGAGACATCCCAGAGCCTTATTCTAAACTTGAACCCGTTCAACAGTTCGGTCAACTGGGAACAGTTCTGAAAGGAAAACTGACCATCAGCTGTGTACATGATGACAAGGGGCTGCTGCACGGCCTTGGACGGACAGGACCATACCTGCTGTTCTCATGGCATGGGTTTGAAAGAAATGCATGGAGTTCTGGATGGTCAGGGGATCTCCTTCATCCATCCATGAATTTCGTGTTACATTTCTTCACATCTGTTTATATGGCTGTATCAGGGTACAACACAACCACTGCCGGAAGTGCTTTGGTATTGTTTTACTACAGGACCCATTTATATTACACAGTGTGATGTAGGTGTTGTGTTGATTCGGGACTTGACTTTTGCATCTTATGTTATGCAGGGTGATACAGGTATTTTGTTGATTCAGACTTACTTTTACCTTTTTACATCTTTTATTGATTTGGGGCTTAGGATGATACTACGCAGCGTGATACAATACAGGTGTTTTGTTGATTTGGGGA
>JADBJO010027145.1:0-2500 GCA_016801955.1 Conus betulinus
ACAGTATGAACGTTTACGACACCATGTAGATCGTGGACAACCGAGCCCTACACTTTTACTTCCCATAGACGTGAGATCGATACTTTCACCTTGGGGGAGTTTCCTCATATCTGTCGCCAGCCACTAACGAAAAAGGCCTGTTGCTACTACTTTTAAAACAAAAAATCATACATCCATTCAAGAATGGAGATACAGTCAAACTAGATGTGACCAGCAGCTGGACGCCTTAGTTCTACACTCTAATACAAAAGGGACAACACGACTCACGAAAACATTCGATTTGAGAGAGAGAGAGAGAGAGAGAGAGAGGAGAGAGGAGAGGAGAGAGAGAGAGAGGAAACAGAAACTTCATGCAGTCCAATGGACAGAGGCACACACACACACACACACACCCACACACACACACACGCACACACACACAACACACACACACATACGCACACACACACACACACACACACAACACACACACACACACACAAACACACACAACTGTCGAGCTTGCAATATCCCAATACCATCTGACATCAACCCACTTCCTCCGATTAAACGCCCCCTCTTCTCTCTTCTCCGCTCTCTCTCTCTTCTCTCTCTCTCTCTCCTCTCTCTCGCTCTCTCTCTCTCCTCTCTCTCTCATGGACGTGGTGACGACAGAAACGAAACGTGCCCAACTAATCACTAATGCTAACCTAACGCCCGCTGTCCTCTCTCTCCTGTCCCGCCCCACTCATCTTCTGCCCCGCCGCTTTCCCCCTTTCACCTTCCTCCTCCCACTCTTCAACTCCAACGCGCCTGCTTCCCCTAGGCACCAACCTGTCCGGACATTCCATAGTTCTTCTTACAAGTACTGAGGGAGAGGGGAGGTCTCCACTTGTGGAATCGACCATTTGAGCTTCTTCAGCGTATTCAACCGCACCCCCCCCATTCCACTCCTCCCACTGTTTCCCCCAACTAAACACAGCTAAGTCCTTTTTACTCCCTCTACCACAGCCCACAATCATCTTTTTCTATCACACACACACACACACACACACACACACACACACACACACACACACACACCACACAGTTTCTAATTCAAACAGTTTTCAGTTCTCGAAAGGTCCAATCAACGCCAACCAGCTGCTCCTCTGCCCTCCTCTTCAAAGCCCAATTTTTAAAAGTAGCTAAAAGGAACACACACAAACACACAAAAAAAAAAAATAGACAAGAATTCTGTCTGTGAAAACGATGAGTCCAACAGTACGAAACGGTCAGTTCAACACGAACTGTTGAAGTAATATACTACAAAACACCCGGATTGAGACAAGGATTGTGCAGATCATACAGCATAAAACACCCACTCCAAATGATCTGAGGAAATAATGCAGTGCTAAATAACAATATAGTACCGCCCAAAAAGAAGATTAGTGTGGGGATGTTGGCTACTTTTTTGTTGAATCTATTTTTCCTCATTATTTTGTGTCATGGATGTTGTTTTTTTTTTCTTTCTTTTTTGGAGGCATAAATCATGTAAGTTGCTGGGGAGAGTGGATCTGCGGTTGGCATGGTCATCTAGTCATCCCCCCCTACCTCCTTACTCCTTCTCTCTCTCGCTTCACTCTCCCTCTCTCTCTCTCACTCTCCCTCCTTCCCCTCCCTCCCTCACTCTCTCTCTCTCTCTCCCTCTTCTCTCTCCTCTCATCTCTCTCTCTCCTCTCCTCTCGGAGCTCATCGGACAAACGTCTAGTCGGATGGTCCCTGGTCATCGGTCACTCTCTTTTCCCTGGTCTGCGAAGGATCACGTCCGCTGCCCAGACCCTCCTCCCTCCCTCCTCTCCCTTTCCTGCGCACACACTCACTCACTTTTTTTTTTCTCTGTCACCAGAAAATGTCCTTCCTCCAGTCCACATAGCAACTAGTCCAGCGCCAGTCCTGGATGACCTCGGGGGCCATTCATCATCTCTGCTTCAGCGGAAATGGCTGGCGTCACTGGCCCCTCTCGCTAAACATGTTTGGATATCATCATGGCACCAACTTACACGTTGAATGGCTTGCCAACCACCGCTAACCACGTCCATCACTACCACTACCACTAGAACCACCCTTATTCTTTTCTTCTTTTTTTTTTTTTGGATGTGTTATATCCTTACGTCTCCCTCCTAGATTTTTTTTCACAGTCCCTCCCGTCTCAGTCCACTCTCCTCATGCCTAAACTTCTCTCTCTCCTCCCTCCTCTTTCCACTTACATTTCTCCGTCTGTGTCACCTCACGGCCGGTGAGTTGATTCGCCCAAACAATTCTCTCGGACGAAGAGAAGGTGCTCCCTACAGCTAGATGCGCTTTCCCCCTCCTCTTCTCCCAGCTTCACTCCTCCGATCAACTCTCACCCCATCTCCCCTCAACCCCACAATTCTAAAAAAACACATCCCTGCCCACTCCACCACCGTCTACACACATTCCCAGCCGCCATCCTGGACCCTGCTATTGATCAGTTTGTTTTCGTTGCTCTGCACCATGC
>JADBJO010027145.1:7500-21673 GCA_016801955.1 Conus betulinus
AAATGCATGTTAACATTTGTAACATCACCGATCGTACTTCTCTATTTTAAAAACTTGTATATTATTCTTAATACTGGATAAACAATTTGTAGTTAGGAAATTTCATTTTTTCGTTTATACATTTGTAAATATCAGAATTTAGCACAAACAGCCGGAACAAGCAGGCAGGATAAGGTTGAACACGCTGTCATGATTGAAAATCTTGTGTCGGTTCCCAAACAGTACTAGTTTGTATAGAAAAGAAAGAGGTATATGTAGGACATCCATCGTTAAATGTGTTTGTTTTTCTAGAGTTGTCCCAAACAGCAGGTACGCTGGGCGTACATCTCCAGAACCTGATGTTCATATATTGTCGTTTTTTTCTTGCGGAAAAATGGTGATTTTGTCATCAGATTTTTTAAACACCTTCTCATGCTACATCAAACGATTACATTGAGTTCGGTAGGTTCGAGGTATCAATCTATCTGCCTGAATTAAACCATTTCACCTTGTTTCTGAATCTCCACGCACATAGTTTAAAAGTCTTTTTTTGGCCAGTCAAATTTATGGCTGTGATTTAATAATCTACTTCCATGGCAGCAGTTTTTGGTTTTTTGAACAGTCGTACTACCTGCGAGGATATCATTAATATAACTGGCTTCAATTTGTTCACCAATTTTTTTACTATGGGTAAAGATTTGGGTTATCTGGAGATGTTTTCTGTTACTTCCACACGACATGTCAGTGTGTTAACAAAACAATTATTCATTGTGATAAGTGCTGACTAACCTTAGAAAGTTAGTCCGGGGGTTTTTTTTTGGGTGAACTTTCTCTTTTTTTCTCTCCCCCTCAGTCCTTGTGGAAACATTCAGGCATAGGTCAAGTAGAACTGACATGCCTTCTTTGCACCATCTCCACTAGTACCCCTATGCATCCATTAATCCAGTTGTTTTCCTACTTCATAGACTGGCTACTTCTAGTTTTATGCTGTCTCTGGAAAAAAAAACAGTAAACTCGGCTACCGAGTGCTACGAGTTTCCGGGCCGTGGTTAGGAGTGCCGTTTACCGTCTATGGTAAACATGTTTATCAGCTTCTCACCGTTGTCTTTTTTCGTATAACAGGTTTTTTATTCGTCCAGAGTGCGCTGGGTCTGCTACTGCGGTTTGGGTCGTAGGTTGTGGTAACAAAGGCAGATTCCGATCCAAGTTTAATCTCCCAGTTTTTGTATTTCTGTTTAAATCCCCGATTTTTGTTCCCGTGTCTAAGCCTACCGTCAATCATGAATGGACCGGGTATGCCACGACGGAGAAAATACAGGGCCAGTCGTCAGATGCTGAGATGCGGCCATCTGTAGATAGATGACGCCGGCTGCATCAACACGTACAATGAGTTCGGAATATGATGTTATAAATGTTACTGGGTGTGTGTCCATAACCATATCGGTGGATTGAAAGATATTAAATAATATAAATGCAAGTTGGAGCGAAAAAAAAAAAAAAAACAAACAAAAAATCAACCTGCCACACTTAAAAAAAGAGTGGCATGCCTTCTTTATCGGATTTACAAAGTAGTATGTATTTGGCCATAATTTGAGCGTTACTAAGAATACTGGTAACGTCTAACCGGTAGTGACATTAACTGGTTCAGCTTTGAACAAATGAATAAGTAGGTACTATCACTCGGCCTTCCGGTTGGGGTGTAGTGTGTGTCCCACGCGTCCCCGCTGATCTTCTCCGTATTGGAACTAAGTTCGCCTGGAAAACTACTATTTTGGGGTGTGGATCGTTGTTTGTACTCGCCGAGGTGTTTATGTGGGGACTTCTTTTTTTGCTCTGTTTCTTGTGTAAATGTCTATTGTGTCTTTGTTTTGGCGGAAGGTATTTTTTGATTTTTTTGCTTTTTGATTCATTTTTTTTTCCCTCCTGTTTTTTTTGTCGTGTGTCTCTTCTGTTTTTGTTATCGACTCAGGTCCAGCATTGTTCCGTGAAGAGTCCCCTGTTTCTACACGTTTATATTCGCCGGTTCCATACCCGACCCTTTACTGCCGCTCCCACCCCTCCGCGAAAACCCCTGCATTATACCCTTCTTAACCCTTTCCGTCAGTCAAACCTCACAGGTTACTCTTTGAAATTTTTTGTTCTGTACAGTCCCGAAATTACGACATTGCCTCCATGAACGGATCCCTCATCAGCTTAATTGAAGGCCCGTAGCCACCCCCCCCCACTTACAACGTAGTGCCAGTGTAGTTTGGAATTTATCAGTTTAATTACATTGGTTTCATCTTGTGCCAGATCAGGTTGCTGTGTACATGCGTTCGGGACGGGGGGTGATGGGCAAGGCTTGGAACAAACCTTGTTACGAAGGAACAGTTTAGCGGTTTGTTCTGTGTTCTCTGTGCTGTCATGTCTGCTAGGCGATTCGGGGTTCGTAAGCAGCATTCCTGTTGAGTTATGGTTTCGTGCGGATTGTTTCGTTACGTTGGAGCCAAGAATTACCCGCTAAATGGTTACTGTTACCTAATCTCATTTCATATTTACTTTCGTTTTTCAGTATAAAATCGAGCGTATTATTTTAGTTTTTGGTCTTTTTCTGATTCGTCTCTGTCACACTTGTCTTATATAGTCAAGTTTTAAGGAGGCGGTGCCAGTTCTAAGTATTTATTTCGCCCATTTTTTTATTGTTCATATTTCCAGTTTCTGGTTGCTGTGTAATGCGTTCGGTACGGGGTATATAAGCAAGCTTGGAACAACCTTTTACGAGGAAGTTTTCCTTGTGTGTTCTCTTGTGTGCTCTGTACTGTCAATACTCTGCTATGGCGATTTCGGTGTTCCCGTAAGCAGCATTCCTTTGGAGTTCTGTTTTCCTTCCTTGTAGTGAGGAAGAGTTTACTTTACTTTTACATTGTTGTTTTTTACGTTTCCTGCCACATGTCATAATTTACTTTTCGAAATTCGGTTTAAAATCGAGGTTATTTGTTATGTTTAGCCTGTTCGTTCAATGGTACTTGTCTGACTATACTCAAGGGTTTTAAAAAGTGCTGATGCCATAGTCTTGAATATAAGTTAATTGATATATTTGTTCCACAAAACTTTTCCATTCATTGTATGGTGTGTAGATGTATTGTTCGGATGCGGTTTTTTAGATAATGGGCACTTAAGTTGTTGTTCCTGCTTAGTGATTCGGTGTCCGTAAGCATATTCCTTTGGAGGTTATGTTTTTCTGTGGGATTAGGAGTTTACTGGGGTTTACTCTATTTGTTGGCGTTTTGTTTGTTTGTTTTGTTAGTTTTCTTTGTTTGTTGAATTTGTTTTTTTAGGTTTCATTTATCAAGTCGAATTCCTTTTTGTTTTTGCGGTACGCTTGATACTGAACTTTGCATGTAGATTCTGTTCGGATTACCATAGACGAATTTCATGGCCTTGTTGTATATACTTGATTGTTATGTATCCGACCCACTAGGCCTCCATAAGGGTACATTTGAAACTACCATCTCTAGAAGAGTCATAGAAGGCAGTCTCTTATTTTAACAGCTGGATCGAATGGGTCCTTTTTTCCTATTGTTTCTAGTCCTTGAGTTAGTAAGTTCATTGTGACAAACACTTTTTCTGTAATAGCTTTGATTGTGTTGATCGAAGTAGAGAACAATGTAGATTTCGTAGTATGGATCAGACACTGCACCGTGCCTTTTGTATGCCTGGTCGTCCCCCTACAGTGACTGCAATGTTATTTTGTAATGACTTTATCATGCTTTGTCGCTCAGAAAATCAAAACCCAAATCTCTTGAAATGGGAACGCAAAGAACATTGCAAAACAACATATACGGCTGGTACATTTTTATGATCTCCATTCTCGCTTCAATTCATCGTGCACACCAAATGATTTTCACACCATCATAAAACGAGAGGACGAGTCCCTCGCCATTAGCAACACTGTGTAGACTATCACATGTACCCTTTAAAAAACAGTTGCAATTATTTTTTTTCAACGCAGAAATCAGTTTATTCATTACCTAGTATAATCGATCTGGGGGTGTGATACTACAGTACACCTCACCTAGAAAGTTTTCACCGAATCTGTTTTCATATATGAGTCGGTGTAACCATACTGATGAAGAAGTGAGAGTATGATGAAAATAGAAAGACTGTATACCGTACTTGTGTTGGCCGGTTTCTCAGCAAACGTTGAAGTTCAGATTTAGAATTTAACAGCTAAAATGTGAAGAATGCAAATGTCAAATCTTTTAAGGAGAAATTATGACTGACCCCACGCGCCAAACAACATGGACACCCCGAACAAATTACAAGACAAAAAACCCGACACTTATTCGACCTTTTGGTCTCCATCTCCGGACAGGGTGATAAAAACGACGAACTAGCGAATCAGGGGATATCTTCTCATGTGTGGGGAGACCAAAGTAGGACATTGCATGAAAGCCGAGACCTTTGGGAGGATGGCAATGAAAAAAAAATAATTAAAAGAATAATAATAATAATAATAGCAATAATACCCAACGACGATTATGATGATGATATCATGGTTTGAACACAATAAAAAAGATTACTATCCATTTTTTTTTGTGGTAATAATATGACTGCAGCAGTTGTAGTATTAACATAGGCTAACACACCAGAAGAGGAGAAAAGGCAGGATTGTCAAACAGCATGGTGGTTGGCTGGCAACAGTGTTAGTGGCGAATGATGATAGCAATGGACTATAATAATGGATGATGATGATGCTGATATGATGATAAATGATGATGATGATAAACAACAATGATAATACAATAATAATGATGAAAAGATGAAGAATAATGATAAATGGTAATATTAAAAACAATATTGATAATGAAGCAGCATAATGATAATAATAGTGTTGATAATGGTAATAGTGAAAAAAAATCCTTCATTATTCGTAGTACTTTAATATAGTATAAACAGTTCAGGTATCATTCATCGTTAATCATCACCATCTACCATCACCATCACTATCACACATTGTGGCAAAGTGTTGAATTTCAAGAAGGGGTGGACATCAGAAACTGGATAAAGTCCTTGTCCCTTTTCGATCTTTAAATTGTAAACGTAGTGTTCTCAGAAACGGAAGGATAACGAACTATCTGCGTGGGTATCGGGTTTTTTGTTTTGTTTGTTTGTTTGTTGCTTTTTCATATCGGGGCGTTTGGAAGTGGAGATGTGCCTGTCATTTAACAACAGAGGAAAAAATGAGAGATCTGTGTAAGGTTAGGTTAAGAGTGCATCATGTCTAGATCTTGCAAAACACTGGTGTAAATCAGAGAACAAGGTGTTGAGTGTTCAGCGTGTGTCATTATGAGGAAGATGTACGTACACTGGTTCGTTTTCAGACATTACCGAAAAAATATTCGTTTTAAATCTGACCTCATATCCCAGTCTGCAATCAGCAGTCTGAGGAAATCTGTCGTCAACAGATAATGATACAACTCTTATAGCGGTCGTGTTAGGTATTTGATTGAAGGTACAAGTGCGAGAAAAAAGGAAATTAGAACTTAATGACATTAATATTGTACTTTGATTTTCCTTATGTGTTAATTATGAACGGGGCAAATAACATTCTTGCACACACATAGAATCCCATCACCAACTTTCGGGAAGAGAAGGCTAGTTTGGCCGTTAGTATGGATGACACGTTAACACAGCAATGCATGCTGCGTGAGAAATGGAAAGAATGAAGGAAAAAGGAAGTGAGCGTTGACGATATTGAACAATATTGACTGGATAACACCGGAAACGACTGAATGAAAGGTCAGCTGACAGCTCTTCAGTCGGCACTAACCCAGGTAGGGCCTCCCGTTGTGCCCAGCGAGTGTGGTTGCAAAGCTCTTAGAGTTTGCTCTCTTGCCGAGGAAAGCGCTATGTAAGTATACATAATAATCATGTTCTAGTCTGTATTCGTTTGGAAGTGGTGAGAAGGGAAATGTGTTGAGTCTGAGGGGGTGGGAACAGTAGGGTAGGAAAAAGATGGTCTGAAGGGAGGACACAGATTAGACCCCTGTCTTTGTCACCCTCCACGTGCTTGTTATGCGGGCAATTCCTCAACCAGCACTCCATCACGAGAAAAACTGTCCAACTCTCACTGACGTTTTCGACAAAACTCGACAGTCTCAGCTTTGAATTCGATGAAGTGTAAGCCGATATAGACAGCCTAAATGACTGTCACTTCTCACTGCAGGGAGAGTTAACATTCCGATTTCCCGGGAGGACTGTGCTTCTCGCGGCAGAAAATAACGATTTTCCAGAAGAAAAGTTCTGAGTTAGAAAAGAGACTGGGCGACCAAACGAAGAAGACAGATGACCTGATGACATGGAGTAGTGGTCCAAGCGTGGAAAACTCTAATTATGTTTGGAGTCACGAGGTCAAACACGAAACGTCTGAGGACCCTGATGGCAGGCCATTGCCTGAACTGCTTACGGACACACTAGAAATGGAAAAAAAGGAGCGTTACCTTTTGACCGCCTGTACCGCCTGAATGGAAAGCAAAATTCCCCAGTGGTAGGGCGCGCACTGTCTTCAAGAACACCAAAGCGCGGGTCCTGAAAAGCCAAGGGGAAACTGCGAGGGACCAGGAGTCTTCATTGATGGAGAATTCTCATGGCGAGGCAGAATAATCAAATGGAGGTTGATTCCTCGTCTGAGAAAAGCTATAAGCAGAGGGTGAGGATTAAAGGCTGGCGATGGTCCTTGATCATCTTTCGGTCATAAAAGTCCCGACGAAGAAGGTGGGGTGATACGGAGTCGAGAATAAAATCTTAGGGACTGGATATCAGGGAACTGGTCACTCCCTCCTGGCAAGGACATTTCTCTAAGAATAGATAACCCCTTGTAGCCTGTTAGCTTAAAGGGAACTCTTTCATATGTAACACCGGTTGTGGAAAACATGGAGTGACGATTTCCACTGCAAAGGCGCCTGTGTGTGAATCCCTGAGTGTGACAGTGACGGTGTTAGTGACAATCGGCCCCTTGCTTTTGAAAGGAAGGATGAGTGTTGGGGTTGAGCGTGGTATACACGAACTACAGGTGGGTGAGAACAGTCGTGACAACACAGCTCTTGTACATATGTAAAACAACATGTTTTTAAATGTTGCATGGAATCGTTAATGGTTTGATTACAAAGTTAGTAAGAGACAAAGATTACATTGCATACATCTGTTTCTTCGATTTCATCTTCTTTTCTTTTTGAAACGCTGCCACCTTTTTTATTCCTGATTTATCTGCAGAATACTTGATTTTCTGTAAGTATGATCAGTTAAATTTACAAAAACAGGGTTGTTCATCGGGCGGCGTTATGTGTCTCGTTTAAAAACGTCTGTGTGTCTGTCGAATGATGTTCATGGCAGTACTCAATTTCATGCCTTTCCTTATTAGCAAAGATATGTTAGGCACTCCTAAAGATATTTTGTATGTTTGCGTTTATCTGCCACTGGAAGGGTCGCCCATTCATTCTTATTTTGATCTTAACACAATGGCATTAATTTACTTAGGAATGCTTAACTCATTGTCTGATAGATTTTTATGATGTCTGTATTATGTTGTCCGGAGACTCGATAGCAGATCTATCGATTTAAATTCTGCTGACTCGTCAAGTGAAATTATTGTCAATTCTGTACGTAAAAGTAACCCTTTGAAATTAAAAAAAAAACTCTCAGGATGAAGTCGTTAACACTTACACAAAACGTTCGCTGAATTTCTGTACTACTTTAGACTTACGTATTATGAAAGGTGCATACAATGGCGACCTTCGAAATTGCTACACAAACATCTCAGATTCTTGTAGCAGTGTCAATGATTATCTAATTGTGTCTAGTGACATGTTTTTTGTGTACTGTTCTTCATTTGAACTTAGTATAAATGAAAGGTTTGAGTCTGCTCATATGCCCATTGAATTCTACTTACCTCCTTCAAACAAAGTCCCCACACATGCACAGATACAAATTGCAAATAAGATTGTGTGGAACAGTGAATTGGAGGGAACATTTATTAGCCCATGAAACACTAGTGATGCTCGTAAAAATGTTAGAATTAACTGTTGCCAGATTGATTATTAACATTGATTTAACCTCAAATATCTTAAAATCTGCATTGGTTTAAAAACAGTTTTATTTCCACGAAACTACCACAAACATACACATTGAACACAAAGCACATTTGCCAGGAACAACAAGAGACTTCTTATATACAGGCCCTGGCAGTGAGACTTGCGGAATAAACATGTGACTGGTTGCGGCGGCCCTCCCTAGAATTGTAATACAACATATTACCATAACAGACAAATTTAAACATGACAAAGAGGTAACAATAACGGTATAGTATAGTGCTATACTTGTAAACAAAAGAGGAGCCAACTAGATTGGCATTTAGAATTAAAAATGAAACTATGAAAAGTTAAGAAATAAGAGAAAATGGTGACAGGGTGTTACCGTTTTTGGTGGGGCTGCTGAGCAGTCTGGCACATTATAGAATGTGTACAACACTGGGTCGTCTGCAGTGTACGGTGATCAATTAAAATATCATATTCCTACACATGGATAAAGACATAATCAGGACATTGGTGTAAGCATTCAGCCCCTCTGACATCCGTAACTAGGTTGATATAGATGAAAGCATCGTTATTGAAGAGGTGAAATATAAGTATACCTAGGAAACTGTAAACCTTGAGGCTGCTGTTTGGTTTAGTTTTCAAACAACACTTTGTGAGAAGAATAAACCTTTGAAACCATTTCAAATATCCTAGCATTTGTGTTTCTACATTAAGGAATTATTCCATGCAGGAGATTTCGGATAGAAATCTGATTTGGTGGGAGTTTAAAATAGTGTTTGCTCGGTGTTTGGTTGTGAAGTGGGCAGTGAGTAGGAAGTGTTCCGATGTTTCTTGTGGATATCGACCAGCGCAAGAAGTTGTTGTTTGTTAAGTGTCGGGTATATAGGGTCAAAAATCAATTGCTCATACCAAGACGCATACGACAATGATTCGACTTGTGCCTTCCCTATTTCCATTATAGTATATGGTAGTAGAAACTGGATTACCACTAGTACAAAGGTATCCGGTTTTAGCTGACTGAACGACCTGGGACTGTTGGATATGCATGGGGGATGGAGATTGTTCCATGTGATTGTGGTAGATGGGGGGGAAAAAAGATTTTTTTTATAAATATCGTTTTTTGTGGCATGGGGACTATTTTTTCTGAGGGTTCTTCTCTAGGTTAGAGGTTTACTGAGGATACGAGCTGTGGCAACAAGTTTGATTATTAAATGGGACAGGCTGCCTTGCGAGGATCTTGTATTATGTTGTCAGGTTTATGTCTGCTCGGTCGGCGTTACTTTTCAAAGTACAGAATGCCCGGACCTCCTTTAACTAATTTTTCATGACCCGGGTTACATGGACAGATCCTGTGATAATGACGCAAAAGCATCCAGGTGTAGAATCTTGTCTAAAAGTTTTGATGGTACTACTTGACTCTGGCGCATTTGCCATGCCGGAGTTGTATGTCAGAATGAGTCAAATATTGGTAGTTATGAATGAATTTGTACATTGTCTCAAGATCGGCTTCTGGATCAGCTTGTAGCTTGTATTAAATGAACAGAAAGACCCAGTTAGGATCGGTACACTGGCGGTGTTGTAAGCCAGTTGGTTGTTTCTGGGGTGTTCACCCCGTTTACAATGACTGCTTGCAAGATAATCCCAAGGTTGTTTGTGCTGCTCTAAATTGCTATTCAGAGTATAGACCGGTGGCGAAGCGGTCAGTCCAGTACGGGGCTATTCCGCATGTATACCCGATAGCACATCTAGCAGTGTCGGTGTTTAGACTCATTGAAGAATCTAACTGTGTCCAAGCTTTTTTCGCACAGGCGTCAATTTTATCTAAATATTCGCTGCAGAGACTAAAGTTCTTGTAGCTCGTTTTGCCATTGCCAGCACAGCGTTGTTGTCGTCAGCAAAGAGTTTGTATATATGAGTCTATATTGCTGGATTATGTCATATTATAAGTACTAGAAAGTAGAAGAGGGTCCGAGACCAGATCCTTGTGGCACCGACTTGGGGAACGCTTAGTGCTGAGTAAGATTTTTCCCTCCTCTGATTACCTACTGAATGGTAACGTATCGGAAAGATAATCACTGAACCCAGTTCAACAAATTACCTTTATTCCAGGTGGGGGGGGGGTGGCTTTACGATTAAGCAGAAGACCTCGATGTCATAGCACGATCACAAAGCTTCAGAAAATATAAAAAAAAAATATGGATATGACTTGAAAAGGAAGCACCTTTGGGTAGTAATTTGCCACCAGAGCATTATAAATACTGATGCAGCTATTGGTAGATTGTTGAATCCCCTGAATAGATCCAGAATGCAGGAATGTATATAGGTTATTGGAAATCAGAAAAGTTGTAGATTTCGTCCGGCAACCATCTCTTCAAAGGTTTTCCGAAACAACTTACGGAGAGTTACTGTGCCGATAGGTTGTACACTCATCTATGTTTTTTTTTTTATTAACTTTTCTTATGGAACTGGGCGTTGTGCCGATTAATTCGGGGGTTATGGTGGGCAAGGGACTTTCTGTCGTCTTCTACGGTTACCTATGGCTGACAAATAAGAAATCATTAAATATGTTAGCCTTTTCTAAAATTTGAGAATATTTCGTACATATTACGGTTATTGGTGGAGTGTTATACTGCATATTCAATACTTCGTACTTTAATACTCATGAACTGTCTGACAATTTTCCCCAATTTCGTTATGGACGCAAAAATTTGATGGATTCCGATAACTATAATAATTAGGTTCGCGTTATGATACTCGTTTCAGTTTCCTAATTCCATAACTCTAATCAGGGAATTCATTTCGTAGTTGCAACGAAAGTTGTTCGCATATCTGTTTGGAGATTTAGAAATCTTTTGCCCTTTATGCAGTTTGTTCCGTCTTGTTCATTCTTCAAGTATTATCAACAGTTTTAGTTCATTGTTAACCAAGGGCAGCATCCCTTGGGCGAAGTATTAAGACTAAAGGGGTTTAAGATGGCCATACGTGTTTTCTTAGCCCCGGACATAAGAGTTCATGTGACACCCTGCCTACTTGCTTCATTTCTATGGAGTAATTAGAGTCAGCATTTCCATTCCAGGATGGCTTCATATCACCAAAAGTTCGCAAAATTTTTTCTTGAAATCGATTTGGTCGTAAAGTGTAAATAGCATTCTTTGGAATGGCTTTGCTTGTAAATAACATGTTTGGGTAAAGAACAGCACAGGACATGGGAATTTGTCGGTTCACTACAGAATGGTAGGGCAAAGATTTCGGGACTGTTTTATAATCATTTGTAATAGGTGAGTGCCTCAGGGGTAATAACTAAATTTATAACAGCTTGCAGTGATCGATATGTTGTTATTTTGTAGGACAAAGTTATTTAAGCTGCTTAAAGCGATAAAGCATTCAGTAGAGCTTCTCCATATGAATGGAAGGGTGGGGTAGGGGAAGTGCTTATCAGTGAAGATCTCCAAGTATGTTTAATGTCGTCAGGGTTCTATCTACGTTTTCCTTATGATCTCGTCTAATTAGATTCCAGTGACTCCCATTTTGGGACCAATTCAAATGAGAATAAAATATTGCGTTAGACTGAACTGTACGATTTAAATACAAAAATATGTCGTTTGGGCCCAGATGGAATAACTGAAGGGGGGAGGGGAATTATTTTGAAATGATGTGCTGACTAACTTATTAGAAAGGTGTTTTCGTTTGCCATTTTTTATACGCCTTGTTGCGGAAGTGTGGACCCGGAGGAAACGTGGTCCAATATTATGCAAGAAGGGCGATTGTCAATAATCCGAACAAAACTACCGGGCAATTATTTTAATGTGAATCATTGGTAATTATTTATCAGTACAAGTTACAAATCGTAGTTTACAGGAAGGGGTGAAGAAAAATAACATCACCTAGGGAGCACAGCACCAACTGGTTTTGAAAGGAAATATTTCAACTATGTACCACAGGTTTACTTTATCAGCATTAGAACAAAAACCCCAAAAGTCTTGTCTACCTCAATCGTAGATTGGTACATAATTATTCGTAGATGTTTTTAAAAATCGCGTTTGATTAATTCAATAGAAAAAAAAGGCTCGTATCTCGTCATACAGAATGGAGTAAATAAGGTCCAAACTGGTCTCATTGTATCCGAAGCATTTCAAAAATTATTAGGGTTAGATGGTGGATCTAAATCAAACAGACTGTATCCAAACAAATATATGATGTAAAACAGGCGAGGTCGTCGGAAGGATGAATTACAATGGTTTCCAATAATCTCTAGTGAAGGGGTTGATATTTCTAACGTATTCGCCTATTTTCCTTCACTTCCACACACTCTTTTCTCGTTTTCCTTCTTACCAAGGGGGTTGTTTGTGTAGTGAGTGTGATGTGGTTTTGTGGTGAAGGGGGGGTGCTCAGACACACCACGAGCCTATTCAGCAGAAGTTAAATGTTGAGGCCCACCGCACTGCAGACGCAGATACAGTCGTTTGAATATGTGACAAACCCGATGATCCACGTTGCACAATTTCCATCAGACCGGTCTGCAGACGACTGCTTCACAAGAACGCCCCATTACGGGGAGATTGTCAGTGTCGAGTGGCTCCATTGAGATGGATTACGGGGGTTGCCTTGGGACTCCTGATAACATACGGTCAGTGCTAGGTTGAAAGTTTTTCGGAAGACCAGAATCGAATACATTGTGGTTGCTCTGTTCTTGATGAGTTGATGGCCAGCTAACTTCTAGTCCACATGGCGGGTGTGTTTTACCAACAGGGTACTTAACAAGAGATATCGCATCAACCTAGTCTGGTTTGGCTTGTGTCTTTAAATGACTTATATATTTTTTGATTTATGCCATTTTTGCTTGGGTTTGGCGAGCAATGTGCCTACGGCACTTTACTAAAAAAAAGTATTTGTCCGAAAAAGAAAGGGATGAATAGTTTGTAAACAAGCACCATCTATCTGGTTTTGGTGGCTCTGGAGTTATGATCTCTGGGATTCCTAGCTGCCATAGTTGCAACGGAGAGATGTCTCTGTGGTTTTTTTTGTCCACTCCATTCCAACCAACGCCGTTCCGAGTACGGACACAAACGAACCATTGCATTTTATTATCTCTAGTGAATCGACATTGGTGGTAGCTTGGTCTGTGCTTTATAGTGTTTTTTTTTCGATACCGGCAAGGTCGGCGGTATAGTATGACCCCACATCGGGAAGGGGGTTGTAAAACCGGTCGTTGGTAGAAGGAACTGGTCTACAGATGCTCCCAGGGGGAAAGATTCATTGACAATGGTTGACACAATCCCGATGGTGTTGTCTGGCATACCCTGGCCAGGTGCTAGACAGAGTTTGACGACAACGACAATACTGAGCTGGACGATCATCAAACTCGTCAGATCGTGAAGTGGAGATCAGAAACGATCCTACTTCAATATCCACGCGGTGAAAAAAAACGGCACGTTGAGCAAGATGCTGTGGTGAACTCCCGATCGGGTCATTGTCTGTTTTGCTCCACCTAAGCTCTCAACACGGACCTACCAGCACTTCAACATGTCCAACATCAATGAGGTCGGGTAGGACGCTTTCAGAATTTTTGGTCTTAACAGTTCTAACATGCCGGTAGACCACCTTTTCTTATTTCAATGCCACCCTAAAAACGCATTTTGGTATATTATGCCATTGTTGGATCTCATTAACAAGGGAAACTCTTCTGGTCTCTGTTTTCAGGCAGAAATTCAGATCAAGAAATCAAATCAAACAGCGGGGAAGCGGGAGGGGGGGGGGAACAAAAAAAACCACGAACCAGTTTAGAAAGTTCTTGCCATATGCCGACGAACTGACGATGAAAAACATCCTTCTAAGATTGGACATTTAAAATAAATTGTATGGTTGTGAGGGAACACTTTGGTATTTTAATTTGGTTTCCATCATTGTCCTTTGTTTGTTTTGCATGCTTGTTGGATTACGGCAGGGATTCTTTTTGACAAAATCTGAGATCTGAAATCTAGAGTCTTTGCTTTTTGAAGTTGGTAGGAGGTAAAGCTGGGGTGCTATTACAAGAAGAGAAGCTGAGAAGAATAAGAAGAAAAGACAAAACATGAGCCATATGTTGTGAGTACTCCTTAAATCTACTACTTGGCTTGGCT
>JADBJO010027146.1:0-21672 GCA_016801955.1 Conus betulinus
GCCCTGATAAGAGCAGTGGTGGTAGTCTGGGCTATAAGCACCATTACCATAACCACAATTAAGACTAAATTTGATGGCAGTATTGGTCTTATAGGGCATACCCATTTGATTTTTAAGGAGACCCGAGAAGTTTTTAAATCTATAATCTGCAAGTGCCACTTCAGATAAGCCACATCAAAAATGCAAATATAAAGAAATCCCCCCCAAAAAACACCAATGTATGCAAGTGTTCTTTTCAAATTTTTTTGCGGATTTAATCTTGGATACATTACTGACACGACAGTTGCCATGGCGATTGCAGACCTTTCATTCTTGAATTCACAGAAATTTTATATGAAATCACGTCCATCCTCCCAAGAACAGTACTTTGTTTGATATGACATCTTTCAGTACAGCGTCCTTTTTCCTGACGAAAAACGCATGAAAAATATGAGACTGGCACCAAAATCAGATAATGTTAAACTTTTTTCAGTGATACGTGGTAATAACATGACTGCCTGAGATAGACCAAATCATATTCTTAATCTGTTCTCTCTCTCCTGTCTCTTTCTGTCTGTCCTGTTTTTCTCCTCTGTGCCTTTCTCTGTCTCATATCATCTCTCTTTCAAATCTTCTCTCTCTCTCTCTCATCTCTTCTCCTCTCTCCTCTCTCTCTCTCTCCTCTCTTCTCTCTCAAGTTCCTCCTCTCTCACTCTAGCTCAGCTGCTTTTCTTTCATTACTGCCTCTGTCTCTCTCTGTGGTCTTATTTCTGTTTTTGGGTCTTCTGTGCATATATGTTTTTGACTGTCTACGTGTCTTTTTTTCAGGGCTGTATTCCCTCCCCCCCTCCTCTCATACTCTCTCACTGGCTTTGCTCAAGTCAAAATGACACAGTGACAATGTGCTCTAACAATTCATCCTGGCCCCTCATTTCAGACTGGACTTGCCGGACGCCTGTGAACTGCTGGTGAAATTCTGGGGCAGACATGAACTCAGGGACCGCTATGGGGAGACGCCGCTGCTGGCCAGCGTCTACGTTCGGCTGTGAATGAACGCTCGCATCCTGATCCAGCACGGCGCTGCCCTTGACCTTGGTGGATGACAAGTCAGTGACTCCTACGAATATATATATTTGCTATATCGTAAGTTTGAAGAATGTCACATGAGCCATTTTACTCGGGAAAAAAAAAAAAAATCTTCTTCAGAACTTTCTTCCGAATTGTTGTTCATCATACCTGGAACTTCATCCCAGTCGAAATCTAGGTCACTCTAAGCTTCATTACCCAGCACTTTCACTAAGTCTTATGCCGTAAATCCTACAAAAACACAGTATCTCCATCACTAAATCTCATATAGAACGGCAGAACTCAAGGTTAGCCACGGAAAAAAAACGGCATTTCGACCCTCAAAACTTAAAAAAAATTCGTAACTCGAGAACCACGGCACGTATCGACTTCGCGGTTTTTTTTGCAAACGGAAGTAAATGGCTACAGGAAGAAGGAAGTCACGTTCTCGCGAGACTTCCTTTTCTACGAGAAACATGGCGGCGCCCATTGTTGCCACGTGTGTGTTTTACCGGGCGCTGGCGGGCGCTCAGCGTTTTGGCTGTGTAGTTGTCTATCACAGTGGAAATCTAGGTCGCTCTCACCTTCAGTAGCTACACTTTTACTGAGTCTTATGCCGTCAGTCCTTCAAAATCAACTCTTTTCATCACTGCTCCCATGATAAAACGCCAGAAATCGAGATTAGCCATTTTGGAAAACAGCACTTTGATCACAAAACTTTGAAAAATCATAACGCAAGAACGCCGGTACATATCAATTTGCATTTTTTATTTTTTTTTTTTTTTTTTTTTTTTGCGAACAGAATGTATTCAAAAAGAAAAACAAAGTCACATTCTGCGAGACTTTCGTTTCTATGGTAAACATGGCAGCGCCCTTTTGTTGAAGTGCGGTTTTATGGGCGTTTTCAGATGTTGTATGCAAAGCCTCTGTGACTTTACGGGTGCAGGAGGATGCTGTAAGCAGAAGAGGGCTAAATGATTAATGAATCTTCCTGTATGCTTCATTTTGTAAAGGAAAGTGGAGTTAGCAGTAATGCTGAGAGCATCTTACTGCTGCTGTGCATGGCATTGCTTATGGAATATCTGGTTGTCAAATGAGTCAAGTTCAGGGATGTGAAAACTCAATAGAAACGTGTAAACGGACATAATCATTTAAAAAAGGGGCCGGAATAGCTCAGTTGGTAGAGCGCCGTACTCATGATCCTGGGGTTGCGGGTTCGAATTTCGGTACAGGGGGATTTTTCCTTCGGAATTAACATTGGTTCTGACTCCATTCCCCATACAGTCCTTCGAATGAGACTATAAACCTTAGGTTCCATGTGTGAACGCACGCACAAACATCTTGCACACGTGTAAAATCCCATCACCAGTCTTCGGAACAGAAGACCAGTTTGACGGTTGGTACGGATGACATGTTACACATCGCATGCACCTTCCCCGAAGATGGAGTATGGCTGCCTTAATGGTGGATAACAATGGGGATACACAAAACTCCACTGGTCATACACACACAGAAACTCCACTACATCACCAGTCAAAAGAAACCTGTCTTATACAGGCAGTGTCCACAGAAAAAAAAGAAAGAATTGAACAGGCATTCACAAAAGAACAGGCCATTGATGTTGCATTCACATCAACAGTCAAAAGAACGGCCATTGATGTTGCATTCACATCAACAGTCAAAAGAACTGATGCCATTCAATCTGATGTTGCATTCACATCAACAGTCAACAGTCAAAGAACATGCCACTGATGTTGCATTTGCACATCAACAGTCAAAGAACATGCCACTGATGTTGCATTCACATCAACAGTCAAAGAACATGCCACTGATGTTGCATTCACATCAACAGTCAAAGAACAGGCCACTGATGCTGCATTCACATCACCAGTCAAAGGACAGGCCACTGATGCTGCATTCACATCAACAGTCACAACCAGTGAGTGTGAAGAGATAGCAGTTGATTTGGTTTTGTCAATCTCATTTTTGTTGGCAGTTTTGACTGCGCTGTGTTTTGTTGCCTGCGAGGAATGTAAACAGCAATGAAATTCTTCTTTCAGGGGAGGATCTGCAGATTTTTTGCCATGGAATTAGCTGAAACTGATGTAATAAGAGATGAAGAATTGTTGGAATTAGCCATTCAAAATTCTACTTTTTTTATGTGAATGAACAATAATAACAAATTCTTTGTTATTTTGGTATGTGTAGTTTCATAGATTTGTGTGTGTGTGTGTGTGTGTACATATGTGTGTGTGTGTGTGTGTGTGTGTGTGTGTGTGTGTGTGTGTGTGTGTAGTGTGTGTGGTTACGTGTGTGTGTGTGTGTGTGTGTGTGTGTGTGTGTGAGAGAGAGATGAGAGAGAGAGAGAGAGAGAGGAGGAGAGAGAGAGCGTAGAGAGAGAGAGAGAGAGGAGAGAGAGAGAGAGAGACACTACCCATACAGATGCCAAGTGCTGTATGGAAAGGAATGGAAGAGAGGAATCCTCAGTAAGGAATGAATTGTATAGGATGGCGACTATGAAACTAAAGGGGAAAAGAGTTGAATGAGCAGGATGAAAGAACAGTACAGTGTGTGTGTGTGTGTGTGTGTGTGAGAGAGAGTGTGTGTGTGTGCAGTCCTGAATGCATGTATGTTGTCTAAGTCCTGCCACTTACTTAAGTCATATGAGAAAATGTGTCAGGTTGTTTTGAGCACGCATAAATTCCCACAAGAGTTTGTGTTCAGGAACACAGGTTTGTTTGAGCATAAATTCCCACAAGAGTTTGTGTTCAGGAACAGTTGCATACACAGGCAAGTCATTGTGCCAGCACATGCATTTACGCATCCACACATATGTTTTTATACGTGTGTGTGTGGGGGGGCATGGTTTGTGTGCAGTCATACGTCGGCAATCTACTGGTCCATCTTCACACAACCGTCAGCGCACCTTGAAGCTGTTGCTGATGGCGGGGGCGACCTTCACGCCCCAGGTGTTCCGCCAGTACCCCCGTAACATCGTGTCATGAACAACCGGCCCTCTTTCACTTCATCCAGCACTACGTGCACCAGGTGAGGCAGCTCTCAGGGTTTCTTTGTTTACGGTCTTTGTAGTTCGTGTAGTTGTAGACTGGTAGAAACTGCCCTTCACTTTTGTGCAAAAAGTTGTGTTTAGACTCGTAGCAGCCAGATTGCAAGGCTGTTAAATCATCGTTAAAAAACGACCAATCAAATTCCAATAGGATCGTATCTCAGTCCAAGGACTTTTTAGGGTGTGTCAGTATTTAGTGCAGTTTTAAGCTTTTTTTTTGTTGTTTGTTTGTAGTTAGTGTAGTTTAGGACTCACAGAAGCTTTTGATATAAGCCACCTGCAATGCAGAAAAAAAAGAAAATTCATGTATATAGTCATAGCAAGAATAAGTTAAGGCTCCTAATCATCATTTATGATCGCTTATCAAATTCCAGCATGTTGTATCTCAGTCCAAGGACTTTTCAAGTGTGTCAGTGTTTATAGTGCAGTTTTGAACTTGAAACTCAAGTGAATTCCAAAGGAGTGCAACTCTTGTTTACTGTTAGACTTTCCCCTTAATCAGTGTGTGAGAGATGTTTCTGTCATGCATGTCTTTTCGTTCAAACATCTAGTAGTTTCATTACTTGGCAAGTTGGCTACGTTCTGACTTCCATCTGTTGGTTTGTTTATTTGTTGTCTGTTAGCCAGATTGAAAAAACAAAACAACAAAAAAAAAAGCAAAAAAGGAAGGGAAACAATTTGAACCAGACTTGGGGTGGACAGATGGGATGCGGCCCAAGGACTGCAGATCCGTGGTTCAATTCTGGGGTCCATTTCGCAAGGTTACACAAAAACTTCTGAGCCTCTGTTGCGAAGTGAGGCGACTGCAGGCGGAAATCTAAACAGATCTTTTAAAAAGAAAATCAAGCACTGTATCCGCCAAACATGAGCAAACAAATCACAAGATAAAAACACGATGAGTTTCGACCTTGTAGCTCTTCTCCAGGCAAGAGAAGCAACACTCTGCACAACAAAAATGAAGAACAAGCAGTCACTTATCTCATCGATGATGTAATGAGACGAGTGATAGTTCGTTCTTCATTTCCGTGTCCTGAGTGTTGTTACATCTTGCGCCAAATTCTGTGAGTTAAGTGATTGCTCGGGACAGTTGGAAATGAGTTTTTTCCCCTTTTTTTTTCTTTTTGTTTTAGCCAAATCTAACCCCCCCCCCAGTTCTAGGAAGTACTTATCAGTGTGAACTGAGGAAAGCTCAGGCTTAGGCAGCCCAACCCTCTGATAGGTGCTGGGTAGAAAGGGTGAAAGTGTTATAAATCGTTCTCTGGGTTTCACTGACAGGTGACTGACAGGTGCTGGGTAGAAAGGTGAAAGTGTTATAAATCTTTCACTGACAGGTGCTGGGTAGAAAGAGTGAAAGTGTTTATAAATCTTTCACTGACAGGTGCTGGGTAGAAAGAGCGAAAGTGGTTATAAATCTTTCACTGACAATGACAGGGCTGGGGCTGGGCAGAAAGATTTAATAAAGTGTTATAAATCTTTCACCCTGACACAGTGCTGGGCAAAAGGAAGAAGGTGTTTAAAATCTTTCATTGAAATGCTGGGTGTTATAAATATCTTTCCACTCAGGACAGCAGTGTGCTGGGGCAGAAGAATAAAAGGGTTTTTAAAATTCTTTCACTGATCCAGGTGCTGGGCAGATAGAATAAAAATGTGTGTTAAGAATCTTGTCCATGACCAGGGTGCTGTTCACAAAAAACAGTGAAAACTGTTGATATGATCTTGGTACATTGTTAGATGGGGGTTGGGTGAAAAGAGTTTTCAGTGCGTTTAAAGCTTTCTTTCACTGGGGGAAAGACAAAAGGTGCTAAGGTGGTAGAAAAGTAGTGAGGGAAAGTGGTTAAATCTTTCACTGACCAACAGGGTAGAAAGAGTGAAAGTGGAAAGACTTGACAAGTTGGTTGAAAAATGGTTCACTCTTCACGGACAGGTGCGCCCGGTTATGAAAGAGTGAATAGTGTTTTTAAATCTTTCACTGACAGTGCTGGGTAGAAAGAGTGAAAGTGGTTATAATCTTTCACTTGACGGTGCTGGGTGAAAGAGTGAAAGGGGTTCTAAATCTTTCACTGAAAGGTGCGGTGTAGAAAGAGTGAAAGTGGTTATAAATCTTTCACTGACAGGTGCTGGGTAGAAAGAGTGAAAGTGGTTATAAATCTTTCACGACTGGAACAGGTGCTGGGTAGAAAGAGTGAAGAGTGCGTTATTAAAAGACAGGTCCTGGGTAGGAAAGAGTTGAATGGTTTCAAATCTTGCACTGACAGGTGCTGGGTAGAAAAAGAGTGAAGTGGGTTTAAAATCTTTCACTGACAGGTGCTTGGGGTTAGAAAGACGTGAAAGTGGTTATAAATCTTTCACTGACAGGTGCAGGTGTTGCAGGGTAGAAAGACGGTTGGAAAGTGGTATAAAATCTTTCACAATGACAGGTGCTGGGTAAGAAAGAAAGTGAAAGTGGTTTAAAAAATCTTTCCACTGAAAGAATAGCCTGGGCAAGAAAGAGGGTACAGGGGTTTAAATGGTTTCTCAAAGAATAGTAAGCTAACCAGTTAGTCAGGGCCGCAGTCCTCTGATACTTTTTCTCACCATTGTGTTCTCCCTCTCTATCTGTCTCTCAGCTATCTGTCTCTCAGTCTCTCTGTCTCTCCTCTCTCTCTCATTCTTCTCCCTCTGTACCCATTCTCTCACCCTCCCCGCGCCTTCCCTTCATCCCCATCCTGCTGATTAAGTATCTACACAGTTCTGCTGTGCTTTGTTCTGGTTTTCTGTAAGCTCACCCAGATTGTGTCTGATTGTGTCATTCCTCCCACCCCCCACAGCCCCGCTCCCTCCAAGACTTGGCCACCATCCGTGTGCGTTGTCCCATGGGCCGCATCAAGGGACTCGGGGGTGGCAGCATCATCAGGGACGTGGACCTCCTGCCCATCCCCAAACGCCTCAAAGAGGTCCTGTGTCTGAAGCACTTCATCAACATCATCGACACCGAGGCCGCTGAGGAGGGCAGCGCCATCTTGGCTGACAGCTGAGGTTGGTGCGCAGATCACCAGTTTCCAGTCTTGAAGAAGTGGGGGAGGGCAGGGGGTGGGGTGGAGGGGATGGGGTGGCGGGGGAAAAAAGACTGAGGAAAAGGTAAAAGGGTCAGTTTTGTCAGAGTCTGTGTGAATGTGTGTGGTGTGTGTGTGTGTGTGTGTGTGTGTGTGTGTGCGTGTGTGTGTGTGTGTGTGTGCGTGTGGTTTGTGCTCATGCGCGTGCGCTTTGCATATGTGTGTGGTGTGTGTGCGTGTGTGTGTGTATGAGTGTGTGTGTGTATGAGTGTGTTTGTGTGTGTGTGTGTATGAGTCTGTGTGTGTGTGCATATATGTGTGTGTGTGTATGTGTGTGTGCATGTGTGTGGGTACTAGTGTGTGTGTGTGTGTGTATGTGTTTTTTTGTTTGAAAGGATATGTTCGTATCAATCCTCGTGTGTGCTCAAGCAGTTTGCACTGGGACTGCACAGCTTACCTCCCCCAGCACTGAGAACGGTGCACAAGCTGTCTAAACTCGGTGCAGGTCAGCATAGCCAGAGTGTGTGTGCTGTGTCTGCTGATGGCAACAAGGGGAGAGATCTCAGATCAGTGCCTGTGTTGGCACAGTCGGTAAACATACCGGGGGAACACCTGGACTACCTTTGGTGTCCATTTCTGAAAGAGATCAACATTGTGCATCTGACAGAAGATTTTGCGGGGAAGAAACACATTTTTGGCAAAATTTTGGGTGTTTTTATGAAGGTGTATTTTGATTAGTTTTGTGTGGGGTGTGTGTGTTTTGTTTTTCAATAATATGACTTGAGAGTTGACTTCAAAGCAGTGGACAGCCCTGATATGGCTCTATTAGGGCTCTTTGTGTTGGCTGGCCTTTAGGCAACATCCATCTCTCTCTCTACCTTTGGCGTGAAAGGGTAGGTTCCACATTTTCTTCCACTGTATGTGATATTGAGGTATCCTCCATTTTGAACCTGTTTCAAGGAGGCATTGAATTGAGTGGTGACCGTAACTGATGTATCTTCAGATCTTTTGTTCAGGATCTTAAGAGACAGCTCTGAGATGCTCCTACTAGTCAGCTGGGCAGGGGATCCTTGGAATCCATTGGAATGAGAGTGGTTGTCCACAGCTGTAGACTGTGAGGAGTGATATCTGGACAGATGCGGGCGGGCTGACCTTGTCACAGGTGTGTGGGGCAGAGGGAAGGGAGGGGGAGCCTGAAGGGAAAGGGAGAAAAAAGCAGCAGTCAACTTACTTCTTCTTCTGCGTACGCAGGCTGATACTCCTGTGGACACTCCTTGTATAGACAGGCAAGGACTAATTCCATCTGCCCCAACAAATGGAGTGGGATTGTGTGTGTATGACCTGCTTTTCTGGTTTTTTTGTCCCGCCCTTAAGGCAGCCATACTCTTAACTTCAGGGAAGGTGCATGCTAGGTGTAACGTGTCATCCATACCAACGGCCCAAACTGGCTTCTCTTCTGAAAGTTGGTTGATGGGATTTTACATGTGTGCAAGATGTTTATGCGTGCGTTCACACACAGAACCTTGGTTTTAGTAGCATTTGAAGGACTGAAAATGGGAGTCAGAACCAATGTTAACTCTTGAGGGAAACCAAACCCATTGTACCGAAACGGCCCCCAGCGGAGATTTTGAACCTGCAACCTCAGGATCACTAAGATAATGAGTCTGGCGCTCTAACTGCTGAGTAGTTCTGGCGCCCAATCAAGTAACACACAGAATACTTGTTGATTTTAATGTGGTCTCAGTCCCTTTACTTAATTGTTCCTTGTGTTTATTTTCTTTCAGAATAAGTTATTAAATGGGAAAAGAGAATTGTGTTCATCTGAATGATGCTGAACGCCTTTCCAAGTTGTGAGTTTAGCAAATGCCGTTGGTGCCGTCCTTTTGCTTTTTGGGTGTATTAGCTAGTTTTTGTCTGTGTGGACCGGAGGACTTCTTAGCCTTGCTGCATATAAACAAACTGAAGAGAAGAAATAGATCATTCTGATAGTTGCTCCTTGCCCTGTGACTGCTGAATGTCTTGCCATGCTGCCTTCTCTCAGCGTTCAGTTCAGTTCATTCAGTGGGTTATAATTTAACATGTCTTTTCATTGCCAGAATGATATTAGACACACTGCCTTTTCTGTTTGGTTTTCTTATCTCTCTTTGTTTTGCCGTGAATGAGAAAGGCCACCTTGCTACTTAATGCAGTAGTTTCTTGATGTTCTTTGATATTTTGAATCAGTAATGAAGACTGGAGAGTTATCTTACCTGAGTTATTTATTGGATTGATGTAAGTTGACGTGTTTGTATAGTAGAAACACATGTAGTGTTGTCATGATTTAACTGGAGCACATATTTACCAACTTGATTGTGGTTTCTTTGTGGGTAAGGGTGCATGTTATTGGCATGTGTTTTCTCTCCCTCCGTACCAGTGTGGTTTGGGCTGGTGGACATGTTTAAGCGTGCATTTTTTTTCCTGGTGTCGATCTTCAGAATATTTCCAGTACGTTCCATTTCAATGGCGGTTTTCCTTCCTCGTTGGCTGTGCAATTTCGGCGCCACCAAAAATCATCTCCCGAAGGAAAGGAGAAGAAGGGCTGAACGCGTCTCCATGTGCAGCAGTTATGGTATTCACAGGGAAGCAATCAGCTGGGTCCTCCTATTGTGTCTAGAATCCTTTCAGATTAATGAGGACTGCCGAGCGCTTGAGTGACGGAGATATGGAGGGAATGGTCACAACGAACACAACAAGCATATAGATGCGAAATACATACCACAACACTGTATCAGACCCCTCCAGGAACGGTTCACATTGATAGCTGTCCTTCTGCCATCATGTTATGCTCAATGAACAGGGAAAGTGTTGTAGTGATGTGGCGTTCTTTGTTGTATGTATTACCCTTTTTTTTTTTTAAGAGGGCCAACGGCGTGCACCGCGAAGTGCCGAGGCAGGCCGGAGTGCGGCAAGTAGTTCAGACGGGGGCATTGCAAAAATAAGCCTGAGTATAGTTCTGGGACTTGTCAAGTGTTCACAATAATAAGCACATGCTGGAAAGGGGACCCTGACAGAGTGTGGTCTATGTAAGTGCGAGAAAGAGGCACTTGCTTGTTGCTGAGCAGGAGGATGGTGCTATGCGAGCGCTGTCGGCTGCTTTTAGCAGCCACGAATGACCGCTCTTCATTTCAAGCAAAAAGGCTCCTCCTTATGCGACCAACGCAGTTGTCGAGAGAGAATAGAGATTATTAATGCGAGGTCTCGAGTGTGATCAGCGACACATTGTGACGACTTCGTCCAGCGGACACCATACTGGGACCAAAGGGCACAGCTCGTGTGCCGGGGAAAATAACATTTTCAATGTGGAGAACAGGCGGTTATCTCTAGAATTGCAGTCTAAGTTAGTGAGTCCGTAAAGCATAACTGAGTTGATGACGCAGTGCCATACCGCAACAGATCATTGGTCTTGCATATTGACACATGGAAAGATGTCGATATCCAGTGGTTCCCTTAGACTTAGGGAGACTAGTATATGTGTCGAGAGGTGTGGTGTGTGTGTATGTGAGTAGGTGTAGTGGTGTGTGTGTAGTTAATGTGCTGTGTGCGTGATGCGATAGCACAACTATTTATAAGTGATTGTGATGGGATCAGAGATTTGGTATTTTGTTTTTCTCGTTCTCATAAATATGCACGCGTCTCTAGGCTCTCGCATGGCAAGGGACTTGGCTGTTTCTCCTGCCATGTGCCACCATACTTATGCAAGCACGGCTCTGGAATTGCGCTTGGGGGGTGTACTTCTTGTACACACATACTTCACTGATCCCCACTAGTGAACTGACTACTCTCCACCTCTCCCACATTGCTTTATGCTGGCACGCGAACTGGAGGAAGAGTACTTCACAACCACGACACCCCACGAGCTCCAAGGAAAGAATCAGCAACCTCGCACCCTCAAAGTCCGCGGACAGACCTCAGCAAAGGGGGTCCGGATTGTGGTTTAGCTCTTTTGCAGCCCGCCATGAGGGGTAAGGCAGCACAGTGTTAGAGTCGTGAACCAGACATGGGTGTACAATACACAACCCTGACGCGTCCACCAAACCACACCCCAAAAAGAACTCCTGTATGACTACATTACCACCCTCAATCCTGTGTGTAATTTGAGCCGAAATGGTGATAAGTTAGCCATAGGATTGTTGGCCAAGGATGTAAAGGGTTTGTTGGCCTCAAGCTTGTGTGGCTGTGAGGGAAACGTCACATTTTTTTTGAAGTATCCAATAACTGTTACGCCAATTGTGAACTCTGTGAGCAGGAAGGTCAATTGTTAGCTTGTTTACAAAGGAAGCATTTTGTATCACGTGGACTTGCTATAGACTGTCTGAACATCATTTCGAGCATATGAGGGGTAGCAGCTATTATTTTGTGACCACTGTCGGTCAGACTAGTCAATGTTCTTCCAGAGATTGTACGCAAGACCAGCTGATAGTTTCCTGTGGGACAGCTAGGTTTTTTTTTTTTGATGTTGAGTTTGTTTCCGGTCGACATGTAAAGAAGATCATGCACTGTCAGATTATTAGGGATGACAACATGATATGAATAGAGTTGTTACTTGGTTGAGCGACAAATGCTGGGTTGACGGTGCACGATTCACCTAGATGCGACTTACTCTGGTGGCCCTCTGTCGTTCATTGTTGACATCCTCTTTGACACTTCATTTTGACTCGTTGATCTAGCACGTCTCCATCACTATATTCTGCTATCTATATATATTCGCTCATCCTAGCATTCCTGCCCTGCTCACCCCCTGATTTTGCCTCGGGTACCTCGTCATCTGTCTCTCTAATATCGAGCCGATCACAGGTGAATTAACGTTGACACGCTGATCTATCTTTTATATTGGTTTGCTTTTCAAGAACTCTCTGAGGACCAATTGGGTTTGTTGGACTCGCCTCACATTCTGTATGGCCTGCAACCAAGAGGGATGCATTGGCGAATGTATTAGGGTGAGACCTATGTGGGTGGGTTTTGATCTTTCCCTTGCCGTGCACAACTGAGCCCATGTTTGTGGTTAGGGCGAGTGCTTCAGTGGTTCAGTGTAGGATATCATTAGCGTGTGTATAGGATGGAAACGAGATGACAAACGGCTGCGCAGTCGAGAAAACGTAAAAGGACTGAGTTGCGCAGTTGCAATCGTATAGTATGTCTAGTCTATCATAGCGTACATTACGGTCAGACAGCTTCAGGTCTATCCAACATGCGATTGACCCTCCACACATGCGATTTGATTCATTCACTGGACATGGTTACTACTACGTCTTTCTTCTGGCACCTGCTGCTGTGTCTGCGTCTACATGCATTCCTATCTAGGCCTCTCTGCTTCCAACTATCCATGCGCCCTAGTTATCACTGTACTGTACTTTCTCTGCGAAAGAGATTATTTCTGTTTCGTGTGTCTCACTCCTCGTCTCTGTCTGATGACTCTCCCATTTTATACGACAACCAGCCCTTCTCATTCGTCAGATTACCTTAGTTATAGCGGACATTAATTCAATCTTGACAGGTCTTGTCCCCGCTGTCCCGGGATTGAAAGAGCCATTGTTCCAGGTCATTGTGTTGCCTCAATCTAACTTCGGACAGACTGCCCCAATCGGCTTCGATTCATTCTTGGTAAAAGCCATTGTTCCAGGATAAGGATCATCATAGTCGCAAGAATTCACGACGCGGGAACAATAGCATGTAGTCGACTGAGACTGAGTACCCGATGTGCATTTCATCCGTTCACATCAGACGTGACAGTCATGTTTGTGAGGTGCTGCCTGATAGTGTTCATATGTCGTAGTGATGTGCAAGATCTCGCAAGTCACTGTCGTGTACGTATTTCAGAGCAGCATCGCTTCAAGAACGCCGCCGAAGAAGAAAGGAAGGTAATGTTTTGACGTCCTAGTGCCGTGCGTGGTGCTGTTGCTTTGTGCATGTCTTGTTGGTTTGGTTTTGTGCCTGGCATAGGAATGGAAGGGCTCCCTCACCCAGGTGTGACTCATAGTTGGAGAAACTACTGCAGGTTGAGGACCACCATTTTCAATGCTCATGGGCCCTGTATGGCTGTCAGTGCGCTGGAAGAGTTGCGACTACGCGTAAATGTCACAGGACCCATGGGGTCGTCCTGGTCGATTAGCAGCAGCTTAAGAGAGAATCATACCAATGTTTACACTGCAACCATGGGGGCGTGGCTGGGATTCATCCCTATGTCCGGCTGGACGGTGGGCGTCAGTAAGGGCTGGATTAAGTGCCAGTGATTTGTCCGCATCCATAAACAGAGAGAGGGGCAATAGGTGTGAAAGTCAGTGCACGCTGGAAAGTTCATCATAGGGGGTAAAAGAAACATTTATGTCTACCTAGGAACCATAAGAAAGTAACATATAAAAATGTCTCAGTTAGGGCTGGATGATCATCCATAATAGTCCACGCAGGACCATGGGGTCAGAGGGGGAGAGAGAATCACCATACTTGTCCAACAAGGAGGAACGCATGGGAGAAGTACAGAAGTGGCGGAGAAAATTGGATTTCATCCATCACGCCACCGTGTACTGGGACTTATTAGAAGAATCGCGTCTTATGTGGAGACGGGATTCATCTCACTTTACTCGTCCACGCGTATGGGGTCCAAGTGTCAGTGGGCTGCTGAGGTGGACATCCCAAGCTTGTCCACTGGAGGCGGTCGATGGTGTTGTCTTACGCTGGGCTGGATTTCATCCACTCGAGTCCCACGCCGATCCATAGGCTATGATAGTTTGGTCAGTGGGCCTGGATTAATCCATTGTCAAGCAGGACCATGGGGTCAGTGGACGGAGTAATCTCATCATCTGTGGCGCACCGGAGATCGAATGGTTGTCCACGTGCGCTGTTGCTGTTAAGGGTCGCATTTGTCCACTGCCTGACCGCATGCCAGGAAGAGTGGGCAGTGAGAAGGCTCGTTTGACTATCGATCATCACTGTCTCACCAGATTGTGATAAGTTGGGCATTGCGTCCGGGGTTGCTCGCGTCGCTTGACTGGCTCATTTCATACGCCAGTGTCCGAGGGGGCGTGGGGCACATTTGTGTGCAGTGGTGATAGTTGTCAGGTGGTTCTTTTTGGTTTTCGTTCTTATCTCATACTAGGTCTACTGTCGCTTACGGTATTCTGTACCAGCTGCTTCTGCCCTGTCTAGTACAGGGTATGTTGAGTTCTCCCGATTATTTTGTGTCCCCAGCGCTCAGTCTGCACTGTGCTTGAGTCTGCACTTCACGCTTTCCTGCTGCTGTCTTTCGATCTACACTCTCATATTCGTCACAGTGACCTGGTCTCGTCCAGTGTTGATGGACCCCTTGGCCATCCATCTATCCCTGTCCACTCTAGTGAGCAGTGAGCTTGGGTCATGCTGCGCTGCGTAGTAATCAATATCGCGGACTAGGATCCACTGTTGTGATCTGATGGTCATCGGTGCTGTGGTGTGCTCCGTCTACTCTTATCTACTCCACTCTCCTTCTCTCACTGCATATAGTCCACTGCTGCTCGTCCGCTTCTCGGCTACTCTTCTACTCTGTCATAACAGATCCACTTGATCCACTGGATACGCTGGAAGGTCGGCGGGGAGACCGGATTAATCCACTGGGATAAGTCGGCGACCACGAGAGGAGCATGGGGGTCGGTGGGACGGCTAGAAGTGACTGGGCACTAATACATACCTATGCTACAGGGACAAATGTAAAGAGGTTAATCCCCCCAAACAGGATCAGTACGATGCGGTGTGATGCGGAGGGGATCACAGAGATGAGGTGTGTCCGAGGCTAGGCACCCACCTCAGGCTCAATCACGCATTGCCGCGTAGATCATGGATCACAACGCTGATCTCACGCCGGGAGCGCGCAATGAGTCAGTGCAAAAGCAACTGCACTCCAAGAACCACAATGGACACTTAAATCACCTAATTATGCAATACACTGCGCCCACTATCACATGGTCGGATCACCAACACAGCCCCGACGGCAACTGAGCATTCACTCACCACTGCCATACATTGGCCCCCTAGGCACCCCACACATGGGGACCAAGAGCATACAGTGCTGAATTCAATCCATACCCCTACCATCACTCAGTCCACTACACGGACCATCACGCGGCATCCCCAGGCATGCTGGCCAGAACCCCTAAGCCCTAGCTGGACTTACCATCACACAAGTGCAACACGAAGACCATCCAAGGCCGATCAGAAACCACACCACTAAGTGCTGGACCTCTAATCACATACACTGAATCCACAGGGCCAACACATGGAATGTCAGCATTGGATCGTAGCAATTAATCACACCACTATTTTGTTTCCTTGGACCATAGAGTCGTCACAGAATGCGCTGTGTCGACTTAATACCATCTGTCCACCCTGCGCCACCCCCCACGCAGTGCTGGAGCTCGTGCAACCCTACACAACAGCGGACATTGTGACACGGCATGGTGCACACCTCCAAACCTGTGACAATGCTATACAGCCATACTAGATCTCGAGAACCAAACGATAGCCCGACACGACCTTGCGGCCCCAAAATACAAACAAACAACCCACCCCCGAAACAACCCCCAACACACCACCCCCCCACCCCCCAACACCCGTGCTCTTGTAAGTCATGCATCTTCTGATAATGGATTAACAAAGCGTCATTTAGGACTAGTAGTGCACACCACGACCCATCGTTCGTCGTGTCCAGCCGTGACCATTCACAACCGTGTTCGTGAAATAGCACAGTGACGACAGACCAGAAGCACGAGCAAGACATGACAGCAAGGCTCACGGCATGCAACTAAGATGTCACGCATCAGAGATCGAGCCGTACTGACCATCGTTCAAAGTCACAACGACCGGCCTCTTGCTACTTGCCTCACGGGTCTTCTGTGCGGTGGCTCGGCGTACCCTGTGCAGGTCGGTATTCTGGACAACGAAGGTCATGGGAGGGGTTGTGGCTCACGCATTGGCTGGTGAGGGTCAGGGTCGATGCGTTGCAACCCGTGCAGTTATATCACAGCATACGCTGTATATTAATCACGATGTGTGGTGGCGGGTTGAAGGCTTGGTTTCAGTGGCTGTACTGTGGATAGGAGGAAGGAGTGATGTGTGAATTTTTAAAAAAGTGGCAAAAAGTGCATGTGATATGGACATTGTGTGACATGTGCTTCCCGCCTGGGAACGGGGGAGGATATTGCCATGGTAGAACTGGGCATTTAGTTTATTTTTTCGTGTTGCGGCCCCGTATTTCTGGCCGTCTCGTTGGGAAAGTTACCCTCCTGACTGCGCATTGAGCAGTTCCACATGCACAATGGCCGAGGTGACAGAACTGTCCTGACACACTCCAGTGCCGCTTAGTCCAGAGAGGGAGCGGTTAAGAGACATCAGGTCTGTAGGCCCACGATGACGGTTGTTGCTATATGTTGATATCAGTAGGTGGGGGGGAGACCAGGCGGCCTGTCCAGAACAGCGATCCGTCAGTCCCCAGGGATCCTCTGCGGCACCGAATCCACCGGCAGAAACGACAGAAACAACTGCTGCTGGAGTCGGTGGTGCAAGAGAAGAACTGACTGTAGATCACCGCTGTGAAGCTTGGACCAGATTCAGAGTTTGTTTGCTTCAGGCAAACAGAGCTGCAGAATCACAGAGATTAGCTGGGACAACATGATTAACTGGTTTTTCCCCTTCACGACACCCAAGCTGTCGTGCCCATGCTCTGGTAGGAGAGATCTCTGTACGAGCACTGAACAGAGGTGCGCCCTATCTCCTTTCATGATGAAATGGTCTCCAGCGGTCGTCAGTCCGGGGCATTAGTCGGACACTGGCATGAAGTTTTGAAGTGCGTGTGGAAAAACAGGCTCTCCATCTTGAAGTGAGCATAGACGGAGGTTTCTGCCGAGATGCGCCCCTGGTTGCTTGTAATCAGACCATCAGGCATAGGAACTCCCAATGTTGGTACAGCAAAGGGCTTGGAACATCCACAGAGCTATACGGGTTGTCTGGACAGAGCAGCAGGGGGGCAGGACTATATTCAGACCCACCGCACCCCCTCCCTCCTCCACCCTTCAAATTTCATTATGACCAAAATAGCGCTGTACTATGGCTTTGTGTGTGTGGGATGGTATGTATCGACGCTTTCTCATGTTGTATACGCCAACTCTCTCATTCGCTTGCATTTGTGAAACAGTCAGTGAGGGTTACCTTTGACTGTGAGTGACGGGGTTTTTTTTTGTGTTGATCCAGCGTGCTTCCATGGCTTGTGATTAATTTTCTTTTGGTTCCGGGCGGACATAAAATGTTTATTTATAAAGAGGATGAATTTTGCAGTGGGGCTAGTGGGTTGGTTTGTTTTGTTGCATAGCCACACCTGAATTGCCGTTCGATTATTACACATTTTGGATAGAGAGAATATGTCTGAAAGCATTCTGCGATATTTGCTGTCGTCAAAAGACAGTGCAATCCGTCGGATTCTTGCAGAAGTGCTCACTCGATCTTACAAACTAGGTGCTGGATGGCACAATTTTTTTCCACATAAACGGTACACAGCGCTTTGGTCACAATCATCGATGTAACGTTAGTTTGGCGTCAGAGTCTGCCCTAGACGTGTCATTGATTTCGTAGCTTGTCGACAAGGACAAAAAGAAAAGTTATGACAGGAGTGAACATTCATAAGCATCAGGTGAACCATCAAGGCTGAGTATGGGGTAGTCAAGACGTCATTTTGGGAGCACTGCATTGTACAGAAATGCCCAGCCGTGAAGGCGAATTAGACATGAAACATTTTTGGTCCATACAGTACTTCTTCGCATGGACATCACTTCCACTTGGTTAGGGTTCTTAAAAGACAAATTTTGAAAGCGATTCGTTGCGTTGTTGTTGGAAGAGATTTTTGTCAGTGTCCCCAGACTGATTTCGATTCAGTGTGGCCTATGCTTTATCTTATTCAAATCCGTATTATTCAGTGGGCTGAGCAAGTACGTACGAGGCGAGCACCAAAGCCTTGGCTCTTTTTAACGAATGATGTGTGCCTGGTTTTTTTTTGTTGTTTATTTTTTTTATGTTTTCATGAGAACCAGGCCTTCAAGGGGAAATAATGAAATACTGATCCTTATTGTGTTGCCTGCTCCTTGTTTTCCTTGCTACAGTTCGTACGCCGCGCATTAAAATGGCTTTCACAATGAGTAGGAGTTTATCTGCAAGCGATCAGGCCCTTAAAATCAAACCAATTAGATCAACTTTCCTGTAATTACATCCGTTTCGTCATCAGGAATGACAAATCGATATGAAGAGTGGCGCTCACACGCATCGGGGGGTGTGTGCGGCGCGCGGGCAGCATACGAACTTTCATGCTGGAGGATCAAGGGACGGGGACGGGAAAAAGATGTAGTAGCAAAAAGAAGAAAAAAAAAAAGAAGGATTTTCACGAGGTCGTTAATCAAAAAAAAAAAAAAAAGATACGAAAAAGAAACGGCCTCCACCAATTCCCTGTACATTTGCTGCTGACAATCAATAGGCCGCCAGTCAAATGTTTCACTGGACCTACGCCACGATGGGGATAATGCCCCTACCCCCCTGCCCCCCCCCCACCCTCGACGCCATCCACCACTAAACAATCCACCACCACCATCTCCCCTCCTTTTACGGGACCTACCCCTTAATGAGCAAGCGATGCACCGTTACTCCAGCCGGATGCTATGCTTTTAAACCCAAAGCAGCATCAGCTGCTAGAAATACGCGTGACCGCAATGACGCCCATCGAAAGAGTCCAGCGGTTGGTGTGTAAGCGGCGATCCGGTGTATAGATTTTAAAGCATACCATGCATCTTGGATGAAGGAGGACTAATAGGGCGGGGAGTGGATGGTGCAAATCGGAGGTGGAAGGAGCGGGGGGGGGTGGGGACAGGGATCGTGGGAGTAGAGAGAAGAAGACAGGTGAGTCAGAGTACACTGTTCGGTCAGGATAGAGAACTCATTTTGTGCATGAGTCTTACGGGAACCACCATTGCAGTTTATCCTTAGACGGCATCAGTCAGTGCATATCAAACATGTAATAGGGTCGGCTGTCTTTAGTCTTAAAGTTTGTGTAGAAGTTTGGACCTACAGAATTATGCACAACCTTCGCAATAGTTCCGGAGGTCTTTCAAAGCCTGGTCAGGTAAAGCACAAATGCCCGAAGCTTCTAGACGTCGCAGAATAGTGCGAGCGTTGGAGATTGTCGTGTAACCTGTGAAGGAGCAACCGTTTATAAAACTTCCGGGCATGTTGCCTGGCCGTCCTGATGTCCTATTCTTTGAACCTCAGAGTACTGCCATAAAATTGTGAGTGTTTGTTGAGCCCCACAGGGATATCTTTGGGTGGGAATTTCGACTTACACACCCAACCGCACAACACAGCGCACACAACGCAGCAAACACCAAAACTTGAGTATGAACAGTTTTATGGTGTCTAATGTGGTGGGTGTAGCAATAAAGGACAGTCCGCAGTATAGCTACATCTAAACTTGTAGCAGTTAGAGACTTGAAACGCGAAGTAATGGATACATTTTCACACTGTGAATCTAACGTCATCTCTGGGTTAATTTGGGCAATCTAACAGGGTGTTGGTAGTTGAGAACGGTCCCTAGATTACACAGCTGTCCACGTTTGGCCTCCTTCCCAGTTACATGTGCATATTGTTGTTCCTACTTAGTAACAACGCACGCACGCCCAACAACAAACACACACCACACACACCACAGTACACCACAGCACACGTTGCACAACACACGGCAGGCGAATTCACAGGCGCCTGCAGTCTCTACGAGGGAATAGGCGGAAATGGAAGCCTAAAAAAATGTGTGTACAAGGTAACGCCTTACACATCTAGTACCCTGCAGTCGTAGTAGCACGGGGGGGGGATCTATTACACGTTACGCACACTCTGCCCCTCATAGCGAAGCGATTTTGCATTACCCCATCCCCCGACAACAGACGAGATTCTCCGTGTAGGCACAAACCCCGCTCCCACCACCTCTAGGAAGCAGAGCGTCTCTCCGACGAAGCAATATGGGCAATGCAGCCACTGGGGCCCAAGTGTTGTGGGCTAGATTCCTCAGCTTGAGAGATCATATGGTTTGAGCGTCTTCAGAAGCCAGTTTGTGTGTTGTTTTGATCTTTTCTGTCCTACTGTTCACCCGGACTGAGCTATGCTAAGCATCAATCAGGCATCGACTGGCCCGCCATCGAGTTTTATAGACCGATGTATGGTTTGCGGAGAGGGGGTGCGCAATTTCGTGACCAACACGGCAAGGTGCCATGTCCTCTTAAGGCTTGGTTGACAATCAGCTATCGTGGACTCAAATCAAAGAGCAGCCCTGTCGTTCAGTCAAGCGACATAGAAAGTCCACAGGATTATCTTTCTCACCGACCCATTCCGCAGTCAGCATTAAAAATCAGCAATGTGTCAAATTCTGTGGCCGTTCATGCCCTGCTGCGCATGGGAACTTCATTTTCATTATCCCGTCTAACATGCCTTTGCCTTGCTAATTTGAGCTGATATTTTCGTGGGTATCGAGCCAGTTCATTGGGCTCGTTGTCCTTACGGACATGATTTCGTAGCAGCCATGTCACTGGTGAGCTGTTGGCGTGAGGACATGCGGTCGTATTAGGCCAGTAGATGGGGACTGGTGTTTTCTGGACTGACATGAGGCGGAGGTTAATTTTCAACAAAACCATATTTCCTGGGGATCTGTTTTGGTCTGACGGCATATTAGCGGTTATCAGCCATTCCGGGGCGCGGTGTGTCAAACGAAACAGTAGAGGTGGTATCACCAGTTACATTTGGACTTGTTGTCAGAGGACAGATGAAGGGCGGGTATCAGCCCTTCATTTAGCTGTTGTCAGACGGACATAATGGGCGGTATCAGCCATTCGTGGGACTGTTTGTCTGACGGACAGGGGGGCCGGGACAGCCAGTTCATTGGGGCACGGTTTCTGCGGCGCAATATTGGCGCCTCTGGAGGTTACGCGCTCATTCAGTGCTGACGCCCAACGGATATCGTCTGTCATCATAGATAGCGGGGCCTTATGAGATAGTATTATTAATATTAGACAGCAGAAGCAACAGCAGCAGCAGTAGGAAGCAGTCCGAGGGAGTAGGTAAGACGCACAGCATCTTTAGCAGGAGTGGTGGGGTCGCATCATAGTAGTAGTAGCAACAGCAACAGTAGAGTATATACTAGTACAGTATAGTACAGGTAGTAGTAGCCGGAAGGCAGCAGCAGTATAGGAGGTAGGGAGCAGCACAGCATGAAGCATCGTAGTGTATAGCAGCACAGAAGAGAGGCCAGTAAGACAGAGATAGACAGAGTAGGAAGGGGTATGGAGTAGTAATCACAGTACGTCGTAGTCAGAGTACTATTACCTAGATATATTAGTAGAGCACTAATAGCTGTATTAGAGAATTACTAGGAGTAGTAGAGTAGACGTACTAGCGCAGTATAGTAGTGCCGGCATGGTTTAGTTTCAGAACAGACCACTC
>JADBJO010027147.1:5000-21669 GCA_016801955.1 Conus betulinus
AGCTTTTGATTGATGGGCCGGCAGCCTGGCTCCTAAAGATTTATTTGATCGGGGGTTTCGTTCTTGTTGTTTTCTTTCTGTTCCGTTCTGTTCTGTTTTGTTGGTGGGTTTGTTTTCCACGAGGTCACTCCAGGGGCTGCTTGATTACAAAGAATTCAGCCGTGCTCTTATAAATGATTTTCAAAGGCTGTGCAGGGTGGGGGGGTTATTTTATGCCCGTACGTTCATTTGCAAGAGCTAGAGCTGTGCCTTTACTTTTCTCTATTTGTTTGTTTGTTTGTTTGTTATTTTAAGATCAGGAAGGGGGATAACGAATTTAATCTTAACTTGTCTGGGGGTCGGAATCCTTGTAAAATTGCTATCACGCGCGCATATGCTTGGCTTATCACTTTACGGTCATCAGCACATGAGAGGACACGACGAACAAAAGTGACACATTCTGGCATGCACGCGCGTGCGCGCACATACACACACACACACACACACACACACACACACACACACACACCACACACACACACTCCCACTCCTCTCTCTCTCTCTCTCTCTCTCTCTCTCTCTCTCTCTCTCTCTTCCACACACACGCGCGCGCACACACACACACACACACACACACACACACACACACACACACACACACACACACACATGTACGCACACACACATGTACGCACACACACACGTACGCACAACACACACACACACACACACACACACACACACCACACACACACACTGTATGTAAAGGGGAGGAGAGGGAGGGGTAACAGGGAATGATGGTGAGTGGTTGGGAATAAGGAAAGTAGGTGCTAGGGCTGTTGTTCACATGATCACCAGCTGTACACGGGAACATCTCATCTAAACAGACACACATATGTGCCTCTCAGAAGTTACCTTTCGTCGTCTGTGTGATTCTCATCAGTAGAATCCGGCTTGGCTGTGTAAGTCCCAACCCAAGGTATGGAAACAGCTTTTTACCACTCAGTTCAGTGTATTATGGAACAGGTTTACCACTCAGCTCAGTGTATTATGGAACAGAGGTTTACCACACAGTTCAGTGTATTAGGAACAGTGGTTTTTACCACACAGTTCAGTATATTATGGAACAGATGTTTACCACTCAGTTCAGTGTATTATGGAACAGAGGTTTACCATACAGTTCAGTGTATTTATAGAACAGAGGTTCACCACTCTGTTCAGTGTATTATGGATCAGGTTTACTACTCAGTTCAGTGTATTATGAAACAAAGGTTTACTGCTCACAGTTCAGTGTATTATGGAACAGAGGTTAACCACACAGTTCAGTGTATTATGGAACAGAGGTTTACCACTCACAGTTCTGTGGATTATAGAACAGAGGTTTATCACATGATTCTGTGTATTATGGAACAGAGGTTTACCACACAGTTCAGTGTATACGGAACAGAGGTTTACCACACAGTTTCAGTGTATTATGGAACAGAGGTTTTACCACACAGTTCAGTTCATTATGGAACAGAGGTTTACCACACAGTTCAGTGTATTATGGAACAGAGGTTTACCACTCAGTTCAGTGTATTATGGAACAGAGGTTTACACCACACACACACACACACACACACACACACCACTTACACACACACACACACACACACACACACACACACACACTTACACACACACACACACACACACACACACACACACACACACACACACCACACACATACAACACACACACACCAAGAAAGACACAGAGAGATGAAACGAAATAAGTGAGATTGTTTTTCCTTTTCTTTGTATGTCTTTGTCTTTTCTTTGTTACTGAGCGTTCCTGAGGGGTGTTTGTCTATATATGGATGTATGGGAGTGGGGGAGTGAGGAATACATCATAATGGTTATCAGTGGGCGGATAGGATAAAGGGTGTTTGTATATGGATGTAGGGGGGTGGAGTGAGGAATACATGATGGTTATGAGGGCTAAGAGAAATACTTTTTTCTTTCATGAAAAAGTTCCTCTCAAACAATTACTGATCGTCATACATATTTCACACGAGGAAGAGGCAATGAGTGTGTGTTGCGGGGGGAAACGGACTAAAATGTATCCAGAGAAGGCGATGATGACGATGCGAATATTGTACCAAGAACAGAGAAGCTGATGTCTGCTAATGTGTGTATCTTGTAGATGTGCGTTGTGTGTGCGTGTGAGCGGGGGGAAGGGGGGCGGTGCGTGTGTGTGTGTGTGTGTGTGTGTGTGTGTGTGTGTGTGTGTGTGTGTGTGTGTGTGTGTGTGTGTGAGTGAGTGATTGAGTGAGTGAGTGAGTGCGCACGTGCATTTTGCGCGCAACAGAGAAAGAGAGAAGAGGGAGAGATAGAGACAGATGATGAGCGGGGGAGAGAGAGAGAGAGAGAGAGAGAGAGCAGCAGGGTAATCTGCGGCTCAGCGTGTGTGAGGGAAACGTTGTTGGCAGAGAGGTGGTTGTCCGGCTTCCCCCCGAAGCAGCCAGGATCAGAAAGGAAACCCCAGCAGGCCAGCACTCGGAAAGGGCTACATCATATATTATCTTGCAGCCAACGCCTAGGGTTTATTCTCAAAAATGGAAAAAAAATGTAAAGAAAATAAATAAGAAGTAGTCGCCAGGAACTATTTTCCTGTGGCTTCATCTCAGTGGTTTTGTTTTGTTTTGTTTTGATTTTGTCAGCGCACCGTCTTTCCTCCCGTTCTTCTCCAGCCTCCCCTCCTTTTCTCCCCCCCCCCCCCCCCCCCTCCCCCCCCCCCCCCCCCCCCTGCACCCCTACCCCCCCGAACCACTCCTCATCTCCACCCTCCCACGCCCCCATTTCTCCTCCTCCCCTTACTGTCCTCCTTCACCCCACCCCACCCCCAGCTACCCCCCACCCCCCCCCCCCCACCCCACCCCTTCCGCACCTCATCGACCAAACCCTTGCCAATGAATATTTCATGTCACAGGGAAAATCCATTTGGTGGCGTGCCGTATGGTGGGGAGATGCAATCTTGGGTGATAAAGAGAATATCGGGCAGCTAGCACTGTCGCTCGGCAGGTTTGCTACATGCTTTGCTTGCTGCATGTATGGCAAGGTGTGGAGATGGGGTGGGGGGTAAGGGGGGGGGGGGGGGCTGGTCGGAAGAGGGTGTGCCTGGGGGGAGGGGGTATGAGGGAGAGAAGAAGAAGAACTGAGGAGGAAGAGGAGGAGGACAGGAAGTGAAAGCAGCTCGTTCTAAAGCACAGGGGGAGATGAAAAGGAGGCGTTGGAGGAGGGGGGGTGTGGGGATGGAGGGAGGAGGGGGGGGGGGGGGGCGAGGTCAAATGGCCAGTTGCCGCCATCCGCGCCTCGAGTTATTGTGAACTGGTGGTCGGTCGGACGGAACCGGGTTTACAGGTTCCGTAATACGGAACGTGAAGCCGCATCTTATTCGTAACGACTGTTTCCGCACCGTATGGTTGTCGTGCCGGTGTCAGGTGCCGTAGTCACTCCCCGGCCAAGAAAAATTCGAAAATCTCACTTGTAGATAGTAGAAAATAATAAGGCGAACGTTGTGTGGGCACGTGCGCGCGCGCGCGCGCGCGCGCGTGCGTGTGTGTGTGTGTGTGTGTGTGTGTGTGTGTGTGTGTGTGTGTGTGTGTGTGTGTACGTGCATGTGTGTGTGAAGGGGAACATTGTGTTTGCGCTTTTCTGTGTGGGTCTGCCTTTATTGCGCGTGTGTGTGTGTGTGTGCGTGTGTGTGTGTGTGCGCGCGCGCGCGCGCGCACGCGCACGCGCGTGTGTGTTATTGCCGTTTTTTGTAACGTCTTAAGAAGACATATTTGTCGAAAACATATTTTCGTTTGTTTACTATTGTACATTACGTTTGCGTTTCTTTACATCTAATTGTGTGCGCTCTTTTGTATTTTGCCGAAAATCCAATCGTCTTTGTTGTAGTCTACATCAAATCTGCGTTACTTTACATCTGGAATCGTGTTTTTCGTTTGTACATTAACTTGTCAAAAACGCTGTTTTGTTTCAATTCCTTTTTTTTTTATCTTGATATGTAAAATGTAGCCATGTGAAGAGTCAGTTGACTCTAAAAATTGTGATTGGAGAATGAGTTTTTTGGATAGATTAATGAATCTGTCAGATGCTTTACAATTCAAGTTCAATATTGAAAGGTCGTTGTCAACTTAACGTACATGGTGTCTGGTAAAACAAAGTAATATAATTTTTTTTTTTTTAATGAGATAAATGAACGTGGCTGTCTTTGCAGACCGATCACGATCCACGCAACCTCTGCTTACATCTGCAGTCAGGGCCCGCTACCGCACACTGTGGCTGACTTCTGGCAGGTGAGGTGTCACGATTACTCCCCTTCGATGCTCCCTTCTCCCCTCCCTCTCTCTCTCTCTCCTCTCTCTCTCTCTCTCTCTCTCTCTCTCTCTCTCTCTCTCGTCCCCAGTCTTTCGACGCCGAAGTGAGCTGGAATTGATTTGGCGAGAGGAGAGGTGAGGAGGAGGGGAGGTGTGTGTATTTTCCCAGCTCTCTCTCTTCTCTCTCGTCTCTCTCTCTCCTCTCTCTCTCTCTCCTCTCTCTCTCTTCTCTCTCTCTCTCTCTCTCCTCGTCGTGTTCTCTTTCTTGCCTGTCCGTTCTCCATTAGTTCCACTCATCAACCATTTTTACATCGTTTGCGTCGGTTACCTTGCGTACTCATTCAGAAACAGACTTGGATTGTTTGATTTCTCCACTCCCCTCCCCCACCCCCACCCCCACCTCCTTCCGCCACCCTCCCTCCTCCCATGTCCTTATGATTTCTGCCGCAGCAGTGTGATCATCAACGACCCTGAAGATGCTGCGACGACTGAACGAGGACATAAAAGGATTAACTGACGGTTTTACCGACGATGATGATAGTGATGATGACGACGATGGTGTGACAGCAAGGCAAGGCGATGATCATGATTATAGCGACGACGATGCTACCGTTGATGGCAGTAATGATGGTGAATGTTGATGACAGAAGGTGTCGTGATGGTTGGTTGTGTGAGGAAAGTGGTGATTAGAAAGGCGTTGACGATGGCGATGATTACGATGACGATGGTGGTGATGGTGGTGGTGGTGATGATGAGGATGGTGATGATGACGATGGTGATGATGATGATGACGACAATAGTGGTGATGATGATGGTGGTGGTGATAATGATGGTAGTGGTGATGGTGATGATGATGATGGTGGTGGTGGTGATGATGATGATGATGATGATGATGATGATGATGATGGTAATTATGATGATGATGATGGTGATGAAAATGTTGCTGATGGTGATGATGATGTTTGATGACAACGTTGATGATGATGAGGACGATGACGATGATGATGATGATGATGATGATGGTGCTGATGATGATGGTGAAGATGGTGATGAAGATGGTGCTGATGATGCTGATGATGATAGATGGTGTGGGAACAAGGCAGCGTGGTGATTGTGATGCTGACCAAACTGACGGAGAGCGGAACAGCCATGTGTCACCGCTACTGGCCTGAGGAGGGCAGCGACCTCTACCACATCTACGAGGTCTGTGTGCGTGTGGACACTGGGAACGATTGGTGTGACGGGCAGGAGAGAGAGAGAGAGAGAGAGAGATAGTTGGGGGGGAGGGGGAGGGGAGGGGAGAGGTTAGGGAGAGAACTCGGGTTAGGGAAGCAGCGGTTAGGAAATGGGGAGATAACACGTGTTTTTGCTGTAGTTATTGAGATGTGGTTGAGTGTGTGTTCGGACAGATTAATGAATCTTTCAGATGCTTTTTACAATTCAAGCTCCATGTTGACAGGTCCTTATCAGCGAAACGTACGTGGTGCCTGGTCAAGGCGGGCGAGTGGGTGAGCTAGCTTGAGCAGGGTGTAGGGCCTGCAGGGTATGGAGGGAGGAGAGTGGTGTATTCAGAGTTAGTGCCAGCCGAGAGATATAAGGCTTAGGCCGCATGGAGGCGCTCCTGCCACCAAATCTTACTGGCTGCTGGCATTTGTTCAATCATAGATTATATACAGTTCACGATTTCTCGCCTACACACGCACGCACGCATGTGCGCGCACACACGCGCCGCCCTGCGCCCGACGCTCACACACAGACGCACGCTCTCTCTCTCACACACACACACACACACCACACACACACACACACACACACACACACCCGCGCGCACACACACACACACACACACACACACACACACACACACACACACACACACACACACATTCACACACACACACACACACACACACACACACACACACACGTGCGCGGGCGCACACACTCACACACACACACACACACACACACACACACACACACACGCGGAGTGTCTAAGTCGCAAATCCGAGAGGGAAATCTTAAAAGAACATTTCTAACCCCCAAGGCCTGTGTGGTTCCCAACTGCCCGTCCGCGCGTCATACCACGGCCTGGACTGTGCAGACACAAACGCATGATGCCGACACGAACACGCCGTGCAGGCGCAGATGAGACCCAGTCAGTCTTGTGTTTGACGAAGGTGTCAAAGTCTCCTTCTGCACGGCCTTCCAAAGTTACTGTGCATTTCGCAGGTGCCTCCTGTGAAACTTGTGAACAAGGCAGGTGTCTGTCACGTGAGTGGAGATGCCTTGTGCTGCTGTTATGCCCCTGACGAGTCAGGACCAGCACACCCTGAGAGAAGAGTTGAGTTTGACATCCCCACGGCAAAAGCTTTTAGGGACAAGGTATTCTTTCGCGGTGGTCTTGGATCAACACATCCGACTTTCGGCTTTTTTTTTTTTTATATCAGAGTGAATGCTCTCCTAGACTGGTTGTTTTACGGGGTCGGCGAATACATTCTACCCGGCTATTTGCCCGTAGTTGGAGATGGTTTGTTCACTGGGGGCGTCCTTCTCCATGCCTCAGAGCCTTAAGCGCGACTCTTGATCGTATGATGCTCCTGTCACAGGACGTATGGGGTATTTCAGCAGAGTGAATAGTGCTACCCGTTTTTCCCGCCCCATCCTGCTAGGAACATCGCCATTTTGGTCCGGGGCTGCTCATTCGACCTGGTAAGCCTGACTAATTTCCCAGCTAACCTTCCTATCTGGGGGCATCCCCCTATTCGCCACGCGATGACCCGCCTGGTTGGGGGATGGTCGGCCTCGCTACAGGTGTCGGTGTGCAATCCTCCCTATACTCACAGTGCAGAATGCAGTCTCTACAAGTTATCTTGTCCGACCAGTTGACAATGTTTTGTCCTGAACGTGCGTTCAGCGCGCATGCAAATTATCCATCTTAAACTTGCAGCAGTCGGGAAGGCGGAGGTGGGGGGGGGAGGGACGGAGATGGAAAGATACTTGGTGGGGGAGGGGGTGTGGTTTAGCGGAGCGTGCGTTATTGTCGTGATCCAGGGCTCCAGGGGTCGTATCCTCGCTAGTGACTGGAAGAGATTGTCGCTTCGAGGTCAGCATCTGTGCAACCTCCCCCGTCCCCCCAGGTCTCCTCCCTCAGTCCGGATGACACTTTAATGTGGGTCCAATGTGTGAACTTAATGCAGTAATAAAAAAAAAAAACAGTAACATACACACATGTTGAATCTTGTTCCATCTATTTGTAAAAGAAACTTAAAAGAAGATTTATTGTTCCGCCGAACGAAAGAGATAAAAAAAAAAGACAAAACACGACGCGTTTCGACCTCTTTGATCTTCTTTAGGCAAGACAAACAAGATTCAAGACAATGAAAACGAAGGAACAATCACCCGTCTCCTCAGATAGGCGCAAAATGGATGTACAGTTCGTATAGGTGTAGGTCAACGTGTACCTGACGGCATGGGTGACAGAATCATGCAGTTGTGTTCAGGCGTCGCCCCCAAAGACAACGTGTGGCTACCTTAGTGGTGGGATTAAACGCGTGTGACATAACGTCCACACGGTCGTCTTTTTCCTCATTCCCTTTGCTCATACAAAAAAGTGGTCAGCGCTCCGTGAGACTGTCCAGTCCCTTTCCCTTTGTAATCAAATCTTAAACAACTTAGGCACCCCGCCCGTCTTTCCAGTCAAATCTCCGTAGTCAACTTAGGTACCCTGCCCATCTTTCCAATAAAATCTCCTTAGTCAGGTTAGGTACCCTGTCTTTCCAATCAGATCTCCTTAGTCAACTTAGGTACCCTGCCCGTCTTTCCAATCAAATCTCCTTAGTCAGCTTAGGTACCCTGCCCCTCTTTCCAATCAAATCTCCTTAGTCAACTCAGAAACCCTGCCCGTCTTTCCGATCAAACCTGAATTTTTTTTCTGCTTCCCATCTGGTTGATATACTACAGCATGTGCTGGTGCTGTCCAGGGGTGTGAGATGCGCTTGGATGCGGGTGTTTAGTAATGTATTAGCAACTTTGGGGGGGGGGGGGTTATAGGTAGTAGAGGATGGATTGAGATGGTTGGGGGGGGGGAGGGGGGGGGGGGGGGGGGGGGGGGACAGTGTGCTTGGAGTGGGGCGTGAGCGTTTGGGTACATCACACGGTTTTTTTTTTGTTTTTTTTTTGTACTGCTGGTTGTTCTTCGTTCATTCGTTATGTAGTTTGAAGTGCGCGCTCCTTGAGTGTGAACATGTACGGCGTTCATTTGATGAGGCGTGTGGATATTCTTAGAAATAGTGACTGATCTCAACGAAAGGCAAAAAAACCTCAGTGGGGAATCCTGACACAGTAGCCAATGAACAAGTAACAGATTAAAAAGTTACACCGGCCACCAAACGAACGAACAGAGCAGACAAAAACGGTACAGTAGCAACGCGTTTCGACTAGTAAGGTGATCTACGGGCTAGACAAACAAACAGGACAGAGAAATGGAGAAAAAGAAAACAAAAAAAGAAAACGAAAACAAAAACAAAAAAAGAACTTAGGTATAGTATACAGTGTCTGAACGGAGGAGGCTACCGTACGGAGGTACATACGCCTCGTGTTCCACATTACGGGGAAACCAGTACTCGGACCCTGTATCTCCCATTCAGTGTACAGGATGCTGAATAACCCACGAAACACACATGCGCGCAGGGCACTAAAGCCTCGGTGCGTCCGTCCGCACCATCCCCGGGGTGTCGGTACCTCAATGAGAGGCGTCCTCCTGTGCGTGCAGGTCCACCTGGTGTCGGAGCACATCTGGTGCGATGACTACCTGGTGCGCAGCTTCTACCTGAAAAACCTGCAGACCAACGAGACGCGCACGGTCACCCAGTTCCACTTCCTGACCTGGCCCAACCTCAACATGCCCCCCTCCATGAAGGCTCTGCTGGACTTCCGCAGGTACGCCGACCCAGCCCTCTTCCCCCTCCGTCCGTCCGTCCGTCTCTCTCTCTCTCTCTCTCTCTCTCTCTCTCTCTCTCTCTCTCTCTCCTCTCTCGCTATGTCTGTCTGCCTGTCTCCTCTCTCTCTCTGTCAGTCTGTCTGTATGTCTCTCCCTCTCTCCCTGTGTGTGTGTGTGTGTGTGTGCGCGCGCGCGCGCGTGTGTGCAGGCTTGCGTGCATGCGCGCGTGTCCTGTAACTGACCCATTGTTCATTAGGTCAGGTTCTTTTAACAAGTCAAATATTAAGATTTATATGACTACAGATGGAGATCTTCAGATGTTTTAGAAACGGAACATTGAATGTTTTTTTGGTAAATGTAATGACAAGACGACATGCGAAATAAAAATGTAGCAGTGTGTGTTATGTGGGTGCAATAATCCATATTTTTTTTTAATGGCTAAAGGAGAGGTGTAAGAGGGTTGGGGATATACGCACATGCATGCTCAGAGAGAGAAAGAGAGGAGGGGTAGTAGGTGGGAGGGAGAGCGTCTGTTTCAACGTGGTTAAAAAATCAATTGATCTACCCTGATGTGTCCTTTACGCAATGGGTCACAGTTTGGACCGTTTAAGTCTCTCTCGAGGCGATCAGTGTGCATTTATTTACCTTTCTGGTCGATTGATCCATTTATTATTTCTTGGTTTACTTGTTTACATTTTTTGCTGATTGATCCATTGATCATTTGTTGCTCTATTTACTTACTTTTACCTTGGCTTCTGATTTATATTCTCCTGATTGTCTTTTTCTGGAAAGATGAGGGGGGGGGGGGGGGGGGGGGGGTACATGACGTTTATCACCGTTAAATGTAGTTTAAACGTCAGTAATCTGTCTGGCTCTACTACATGCTTATTTATTTATTCCCCTTTTGTTTAATTTGCTGATTTCTGATCAGGTAGTATGCCTATTGAAATGCATTATGCCGTAGTCGAGGTTTCAATGCTTTGACCGATTTTTTTTCTGACTCGTTTTTGGGGGCGTGGGGAGGCATAGAGACTGCCCTTTCGTGTGTGTTAGTATATATGTGTGTGTGTGTGTGTGTGTGTGTGTGAGAGAGAGAGAGAGAGAGAGAGAGAGAGAGAGAGAGAGAGAGAAACGGGGGGAGTGGGAGAGGAAAAACGACGGAGAGAGAGAGAGAGAGAGTATATGTGCATGTGTGTATGAATGGAAACGTTTGTGACTGTTTACCCTCTAGCCTTCTCCCCACGCCCCGCCCTTTCCCCGCCTTCTCCACAAAGGAGGACTAGAAGTAAGAAACGGACACTTCAACGCTTTCGAACGCCATGTGTATATTGTGGGGGAAGAAATCTCAAACTATATTTCTTAATCTACTCAGAACTTAAGGAAAGCATTATACCCCACCCCTCTCCGCCCCAAAAGCGATTATTTCTATCTACATCATGACGCTTGGGGTGTTGTTACTAAGGTTCTGTTTCTGTATTCGTTGTTTCTTTAGACACATTCAAGAGTTAGGGGTATGTGTTAAATATGGGAATTTTAGATTCCGAAGGCTGGAATTCGTTTCTTGGTCAAGAATGTCAGTTGTTTTCGTTCTTTTGTTTGTTTTCGGGTTTTTTTTTTCATACATTTTTTATTGAAGTAATCGGAAGGAATAGATGAAATGCATGTCCTTGGAGCATATACCTACATGTCCAGTGTATCGTTTTCTGTATGCTACTTCCTGGTTTTGAAAACAAGAATTCACGTGTGTTATATGCATCATGGTCGTGACATTTATGTGTGTATATTTTCGATAGATACGGAAGAAGAATTTAGGCGTGTGCGCTTTTGAGTATATTTTGAATACATGCACGCACTTGTGTGTTCCAACGTGAAAGACGAAAAATGTTTCACTGTGGAAAATATGCAGAAATGATGTAGAACAGAAGTGGTAACAATAAATGATCTGATAGTAGTAACAGTGAGGGTTGCTGTAATATTTTTTTGCGTCGTGTAATATATCCTCCGTTACATTTCATATTCAGTGTTACATTTTGACAAAAGAAGGCTTTGCTATCCACATGTTGAATGAAAATCTAGTGCATGTAAATTCTCTTTGATCATTTCATTCAAGCGTATCAACATCTCTGTGATTTTGAATCGAAACTATGTGTTATAAATCCACAAAGTGAATTAGAATCAGGCTCCCTAAGAAGTTTTTCTTCCTTGTATTTCTGAAAATTAAATCAGGAACAATAATGCAAGACTCATGGCTGTGTCAGATTTCTGAAAACTAGTTAAAGTCTAGTGTCATCATGCTGAGAAGTAGCTGTCGACGATCCACTGCTTCTCGTTTTGCAAACCTATGGTCGAGTGTATCTGCTTTTCTGCTCTTTGATATTGCCAACATACGGAATGGTCAGCTGTGTGTACTAGTGTCATATAGTCCAGCCAGTCAAGTCGGCCATATCAGGGTGGAATCGTTCAAAGATGTCAAAGAAAAACACGTGTATTGGAAACGTATTTTTCGAATGATGAAAGCTGTTCTGTGGCATAGTAAGTGTACTCTTCCAGTTATGATGCTCCGACCAATTGATCAGATACACTGTTGTGTGTTCACGTGTGCTGCTCTAACGTGCACCATATACACTTCTGTATCCTAGTTTGGTGTTGTGGTAACGGTAGTGTCCAAGACTTACCACATGTTGCAAGACAAGGTTTGTGTAACAGTTCCATAGGTGGATGCCGGTTTGGATGAGCTTCTAGTTCACTGTCGCTCATATACCGAGTTCGTTTCATGTTTCCTACAGTAATTTGTGGTGTTTTTCTTCATGATTGGCATGATTCATAACAGAAATGTTGCATATATGATTGACAGACATTACACGTCGATTCGTTTAAACGTTAAAGAATAACGAATTGGCTGGCCTTAGTTCAGTAAAACGATAAAAAATAGCGTCATGGCTTTCCTCAGTTCAATGAAACGATAAAGACAAATGTCTTGGCTCGCCTCAGTTTAGTAAAAAACGATAAAGAATAACGTTGATCATGGCTGGCCTTGCTACTCATCAAAGAGATTTTGGCTTCGATCAAAGTGAAGTGCATTGGGTATAATCGCATTTTTAATGATCCACATGTGAAAGTAAATCTTTGATAACCAATGCTTAATAGGAACTGGTAATCTTGATGACAGGTATGTATGTCAAGTCAAGCCATTTTGTTTGTTAGTTTAATTTGTTTTTTACCCAGCGGACCGCTGAGACCATTTCAAGTTTTTTTTTTAATGGTGTCTATATGAAGTGCCGATTCAAAACTTTAAAAGCAAGTCAGATCAGTGAAATGTTTGCATGGTGGGGCTGTGGGAAGAGGACAGATAACTTACGATATGCGAACACGCACTTTCAGTGAAATGTAATGTACAGGAACTGATCATTTTCATCAAAATATAATGTACGAGAACTCGTAATGTCAATCAAAATGTACCAGAACTGGTAATTCTATGATAATGTTATACACCAGAAATGTTGATTTCAGTGAAAAAGCGAGTAGGAGAACAGTGATTTCTGTGAAAGGCAACGTAAAAGAACTGTAATTTCATGAAAGGAAGTATACTAGAACTGTAATTTCAGAGAAAGCCAACGATCAACAACTGTCATTTCAATGAAAGGCAACGTACAAGACTGTACTATTATTTAGGTAAAAGAAACCCTACAAATTTCAGTTAAGTCCAACGCACGAGAGCTGTAATTTTGATACTAAAGAAAAGCATAAAAGAAGTGTAATTTCAATGGAAAACAACATACAATAACAGTAATTTCATTGAAAGTCAGTGTACAAGAACTGTAAAACTTCAATGAAAGGCAACGCAACAGATTTGAAATTTGAATGAAAAGCGATCCACAAGAACTGTGATTTCAGTGAATGCAATGCACGAGAACAGTAGTTCAGTGAAATGGAACGTATGTGAACTATAACGTCAATGTAAAGCTGTGCTAGGGATTTGTTAAATGTCAGTCGAGGGCAACGTACAAAATTTCGTAGTGTGTGTGTGTGTGTGTGTGTGTGTGTGTGTGTGTGTGTTTTGGGGTCTTACTGGAGAGTCTACGGTTAACATCAACTGTGTGGTCCATGTTTCTCTTGCCTGTGCTATGAAAGCTTGGATTAGTTGGTGCACCGACTGTAACAGGCTGTGGGGTAGGTAGATGATCTTGTTGCTGGTCAGAGGCCTCGGCAGTACTGTAGTTGTGGGCGGAGGTTCCAGTAGAACGTCCTCCGTATTTGGCTGTAGTTTTTTTGGGGGTTTCGCTTTCTGGGCCATGCCTGCTTGCTACATAGTCTGCTACTCACCACATTGCTACTGTGAGCCACCAACCACTAACCGCCACCCTTTTCCTGGGCAGCTTTTGTGATTCAGCAATTGTACCGACCAACAAATTGCATAGTCACAAAAGTGATCAGGAGGAGGGTACGTCCACCTAACACACCGCTGCTTCTCTCATCTCTGCCTCCTGTGTAAACTCACTGCTGTGCTTGTCTCCAGTATCTGTCACATTGTAGACGGCTTTCGGCTGGGGAATAGCTTTGTGGATAAAGGGGTTTGCACGTATCGGTCTTTTTTTTCTTTTTCTTTCTTCTGTAGAGGATTTAGATATCCGGTGGCTGTATGCTAGAGAGGCTTTAGTCTCGTCAGTCTGGCGTAGTTTCTCTCTGCTATTGACACCTGTTGGCTGTATGCATCTGTCACTGTAGAGGACTCATGTCGTATCCTTCTGGCTTTGGATTTCACGACAGCTGCAAGTAGAAGCTGCATGGGGTTTATCGTGCATGGCGAGCAATTTCTTGGAAGCATTCGTCTGAAAGTTTTCCTTTCTCACTCTGTACACTGATAACGGAAACTGTGTAACTAACATAACTAACATGTGCTGGTTATGTTTATGTTATCATTTGTAGAAAAAAAAAAAAACCTTCACTCCAAATAATGGCGCGCTGTAAATAAGATCATTCTATTGACTTCAGTGTTCTAGTCATTTCAAATCGATTTCCCTGCTCTGAGCGGCAAAAAAGAACCCAACAGTGGACATAGAACTAATAACGAAGCTTTGTTTGCTCATCGGAGTCGGCGTTCAGATTGAACTAAGAGTTCAAAACGTATTAAATTATGCCAAATTGAACTTTTGTTAAGGAAATTTTGAATATTAGTGTTAGCGCACCGCGCAAAAAAAAAAAAAATGGACAAAACGAATCACAAGACGAAACGACGCGTTTCGACCTCTTAGGGTCTCTTCAGACAAGATACTAAACAATCAGGACAACGAAAATTTTATTATGAAGATCAAAACGTTTTTGAAAAACTTTTCTTTGTAATGCTTAAGACCTTTTTGTACAATCGCATTTTGTTTCAAATTTCGTAACGGCAACAATGAGAACACCACCACCACCACTCGTCGTATTGCCCCCGGTCGCTTTACCTCCACGTTAGTGCAGTCTCGGCTGACTCCCTGGAATGACGGGGATATGCCACGCTGGAAGGAACCGGAGAGGAAATAATGAACTTTAGAGCACACTTGCTTTAAAGGAGGAGAGAAAGGGGAGGGGCGGGGAGGGGGGGGCTGCTGTATCGATTGGGCGGAAGATAGCACTTTTCGTTTTACAAGGGGCCAGCGTTATCGATCGAAAGAAGGGAGCATCCATATCCCTTTAGGAATGCTGCAGGGGAGGAAAGTGGGGGGGGGGGGGGGGGGGGGGGGGGGAGAGGGGGGGGGGGCGGGGCTACCTGACTTGCAGGGCTGAGGTAATTGACAGGGCCTACCTTCCTTCCGCTCGGCAACGTCACTGAGCAAGGAGACAGGGCCGCTCAAAGTGTCGTCTGCCACTGAATGAGAACTTTGCTGATTGAGAACTTTGCTGAATGAGAATTTTGCCGAATTAGAACTTTCCTATGATGAGGGACTGAGTTTTGCCAGGCCGCTGAATCCTGTCACTGTCCGAACTAGCCCGCCCATCCTCTCCCTCTCCCACCCAACCTCCTCCCTTCCCCGTCCCTTCACCCCTGTCCCTTCACACTCCTCTTAACCCTCACCCTCATTTCTCCCCTGTCCCCTCCCACTTTCTGACCGACTCTTAAACCCAGTCTCCAAAAATTTTGCCCGGTGGGTGAGTTTATACTTCCTTTTTTTCCGACTGTCGGTGGAGCGATCGACTGGCTGTATCTAATTCAGTTTAATCTATTAAAAAGGTCTATTAAAAAGGATGGGGCGGGGGAGGATGGTGTACATGTCTATGTTATATTTGTGTTTGTATATACATATCTGCATATTTATCTATTATATATATATGTGTGCATATATATATATATATATATATATATATATATATATATATATATATACTGCTCAGAACAATTGAAAGGCCACTTGGAAATTCTCTCGCTATTTCACAACAGAACGGAAACAACCCAAAACAATGCTTTCGAACTTTACTTCAGCCATTTATCAAAACATCAATGACAGATTAATGACAAAATTGATTTGAACAGCATGTTTTGTCACTTTCAAGTCCACTACCCATCTTTCAAAAGTCAGAAGGCCAGAGATACACAAAACACAGTCAGTAACGCGTGTGTCCGCCATTTGCGTGGATGCACGCGATGCACCTTTGCCTCATGGATTAAGTAGAGTCCTCAGAGTCATCTGGGGTATTGCCTGCCACTCCTGCTCAAGGAACTGGAACAGCTGGTTGAGGTCAACTGGCGGGGGATGATTGCTTCGAAGTCGCCGGCCCAGCACGTCCCATAGGTACTCGATTAGATAAAGGTCCGGTGAGCAGGCTGGCCAGTCCATGTGGATCACGTGTTGCTGCTGAAGAAAGTTGTTGACGACTCGAGCCCTGTGAGGTCTGGCGTTGTCGTCTTGAAGTACCGCGCCTGGTCCAATAGCTTGCAGCGCTGGCAGCACAAGGGGCTACAGGATGCCATCCCTGTAGCCCACACCGTTGAGGTTGCCTTGCACCATGTGCAGGGGGGTTCTGTAGTTCCGTGCCATCCCTCCCCACACCATTATAGATCCACCACCATAGCGATCACGCTCGCTCACGAGACCATCGTGATAGCGTTCTCTCCTTGCCGCCGCCAGACACGGTTCCTGCCGTCATGAAATGATAAGGCAAAGCGGGACTCGTCAATAAACAATACTCTTGCCCACTGATCTCTGGTCCATGCTAAGTGACGCTGGGCCCAAGCCAAACGAGCAGCACGGTGAGCTGGTGTCAGGACAGGACGGACGGCTGGTCGTCTTGAGCGCAGGTGTGCCTCTCTCAACGGTTCTGAATGGTCTGGTCACTGGTGGTGACATTGCCGGCTGCTTGCAGCTGCCCCCTGAGTGTGTCGGAAGTGGCCGTTCTCTGCCTCAGA